>MJUU01000318.1:21583-36363 GCA_002080025.1 Modiolus philippinarum | reverse complement strand
GCTTCTATCTGTTATAGTTTTCCTAATAAAAAATTAAAAATATTAAAATTTTGAAAATTTTACGGAAAAGGGGCAATAACTCCAACATGGGTCATCGGATTTTCTTCAAAATTGCACGGCGGGTAGATCTTGTCATTCTGATCATTTTTACCCTTTGTCAGATTTTTGATATCTGCTACGGTTTTTGAGTTATTTGCCAAAAACAGCAATCTACCCCTACGTTCTATTTTTAGTAACAGCGGCCATGTTGTTTGGTCCTCGGACTAACCGAACACATTTTTTAAACTACATACCCTGGTGATGATCCAGGCCAAGTTTGGTTTCATTTGGCCCAGTAGTTTCAGAGGAGAAGATTTTTGAAGAAAAGTTTACGACGGACGGACGGACGGACGGACGACGGACGACGGACGACGGACGCCAAGTGATGGCAAAAGCTCACCCTGGCTTTAGCCAGGTGAGCTAAAAATTTAGAGTGATATGTCTATCACAGTGATTTATCATGGTAAGTCTATATGGCTGTACTGTATGATCGAAGCCCTCACTAACGTTGATGAAAAATTGAAATTTGACCGTTGCACTCCTGTTCGTTTCAGTCACTACGAACTGGAATCTTCAATGTGTGGGCCATTGTATTTCAACTTGTAATGAAACATTAATAAAATAATTTTCCAACTCCTGTTCCATTCAAGTCGGTAAAGTCGTTCATTTTTGTGGATTTTCAATCATATTTGCCAATGTCCCAGTTAAAACATGGTTTAATCTGTCAACAATTATCAGCATTTTTGGAAAAAGAGAGTTGTTTCTAAATATTCTATCGCAAAGTGTCAATATTTTACCATTTTGTCTACTGTTTTATCTGCTCTCCACTTGTTGTAATGGTTGTCCAGGTGACGGTACCCGGATGTAAATAAAATATGAAATCTCGTTTCGATAACGCAATTATTGGTAATGATTCATTCACTGCAACAACATTTTGGGGTTACCTGTGTGATTTTTATTAAACAAAATATTCGATCTTTATTTTCAAATATAAATTAAAAATAAACTGGTTTCAAAAACATTAATGGTTTGCCTAAATTAAATAAGTTGAGTCCTACCTTGTATCCGATTACGAGACTGATGTTTATTTCTCTCGCCGTGAAACTTGTGAAATATTTTGGGGGTTCTCCAACCTAGGCTGGTACTATTTTTTGGGGTGTAAATTTCGAATTTTGCTAATTATGGGGTTCAAGGACTTCCAAGCTATTTTTGTTTTTTTTTTTTTGGGGGGGGGGTGAATAAGATATTTTTGGGGGTAGGCAAATATGTCATATCGGGGTGTTTTGTTTGCATAGAAAATCAAGAAACATACCATAGATAAACACATGGGGTTTACTCAAATGATAAAGTCGACTGATTTGTCAGCACAACACTGATTACATTTATCTACCGGCAGTACAACTAATTTCATAAGATGTTAAACAGGAAACTTTAAAATTTTGTCAATGTAATCTCACTTTTCTTTTTTTATGTAAAAAATGCAACAGGTATATTTTTAGAGGTTATTTTTTAACATATTTTCCCTTGATGTTGTTTTCTGAGGTCATGTCAGCAGACCTGGCAAGAGGATATTTGAGATAGTAAAATATAAGATTTACCTTGCAGATCACAACATACAACGTACATAGTAATTTTAGTTCGAATGGAAACTCTAAAAATATGCTATAAATTAATTTATATAATAACCGGTTATTGAGACTATGCTTGTATCCTTACGTTTGTATTGGTTCCGACCGTTAAACACATGCCATGAGTATTACCCCCATAAAATTCAAAATGAGCGTAACAAACACGACCGCACTAGAACGAATTAACGATATCTAATGTTGAGTCTTGTAATCCAGTAAAACAACATCCATTGAAACATAGCAGTGAAGATTAAAATCGCTACTGAATATAGCATATCGCTAATATTAATTTGCCATTCGATAGAATAGCAAACGATAAAATAAATAATAAAAATTGTCTTATTAGTACAAAATAGTACAAATAAATGGCAAATATTGAAAAAAAAATGCCGGTTTGAAAATAGTGGAGAGAGTCCAACATAGGGTCTTGTCATCAAACATCTGCGGAGATGACCCTTCGTAGTTTTCAGTTCGCTGTAACGCATTTCCTGAAAACAGTGAGTATATTTCTCGTAAGACGGAATAGCTCCTCAGCTTCCTCTGGACAAAAAGCTGGACGGTGTTGAAGTATTATCACTGGGACATACATGACAAATTTGATTTCCGTATATAGCCATTTCGACATCTTACGCGTGAGTTTCCCTATTTATGTCAACGGCATGTTAGCTGCGACATGATTAAGTTACTTACTTACCTTATCAGGGTATTACCCGACAGCTGAACAAAACGGAAGTTGCTGGACTGTCCGACCCTTTAATCCTAGTTGTCGTCTAAGATTTTAGATTTTTCGACATCATTTCTGCCCCTGTATTGAAAAATACTTGTTGAGTTGAGAAAATTTTAAGCCATATCAATGCATATGTACAATTAGTATAGTTTATACCATTTGGAGATATAAAAGATCACTGAATATCATCAGAGTTGCAACAAAAAAATACTGATTCGACCGTTGAAACTGTCTTGTTTATAGTTATATACACGCTTTGCTTAGAAATGATATATGTGATAGACATGGGAACCATCAGGGTACTCACGTATAGATTTACCTTTGCTTGTAGTGCTTTAAAGACGTTGTTCATGCATACCTAGTGAATTATGTCTGTCCGCCTAATTGATACCTTGTGTGTTCTTTCTGTCCATTTAGTTGTTTCTATATGAAACTGTAGGCAATCATTAGACCTGGGTGGCTTATATGGTCAAGTTGGTGTCAAATAAAATGCAGATAAGACACGTTCAATGGCTATTGCTGTAAAAAATAAGTAAATACAAATCTTTCTGAAGTTTGAGCATCGACTAACATATCCGAGGATATAAAATATATTTTCTAAACCATTTTGACTTAAAATCTCAAATTGTATTCATACTTTTCGAAGATAATTTCAACAGTAGTCTTTGATTAATTAAGGATGTTTCGAACAAAGGTCGTTCGAAAGCAAAGATATAGTGTGCATTGCATTTCTTTATTAGGAATTTGCTTGTGCAGTATGACAAGTAAAATATAGAGGGTCCATCATAGCATCAACTTTTATGTACATTAATTACTGTATTTATCTTGTCATGGGTTCAGAGATGGGGCTGAAAAATCCTCATGTTGGAATTTTCTGTGCAGAATTTTGGCCCAAAAAAAGATAATTCCACTATTTTTCCTATATGACGGAGCTGCTCCATATGAAGTCCAATTCAAATTTAAAACAACCCTTATTTATAAATTCCCATGGAGTAGAAATAACTAAATACCGAAGTTACTATGAATTTAATTTCTGTTTATGCGCATTTCGACAACTTATGTCTCTTCAATGCATATAAAATCTAAACGTTTGGAAGACCATACACTCACCGATGTTTAAAAACTGATAGAGAACAAATAACCAATATGATCTAAATGTAAAGCAAAAGTCAGCTAAGAACAGAGCTTTGCGTGAGGGAGACACTCCTTAGTTTTCAACATAATTTACAAAAAATAGATATTGCAAGGTTCCAAATAGAATCGGCTTCAGGTCAGAAGTGAAGTCCTGACTACTGGAAATAGTTCTTGCAGTTCGAGCTTTCGAAGTTCAACTGTAGTAAATTTAAATTAGTTCGTTATTATGACTGCAGGTGTCCCTCAGGTTTCCACACTTCATTCCTTTCTATAATTGTGATAAATATGATATTGCACAAAGCTAAAATAATTTGGCTCATTTGTTTGCTGGTTACATCTCGTTGTTTTATTCTGATCAAAAAATCGCAATAAATTTAACAAACTAAGATGGAATCCCAGTTTTTTTCCTTTTATCTCTTTTTGGGTAACAAACTGTGGACCTATTTAAAAATATCTATTCAGTTTAAATAATTTTAACACATATGGGCGATTATTTCAGTCCACAGAAAACTAAAGAATCGATAATAAGTACCGTTCACTACATTTAAATATTGGTATACCTACTTAATGGCACGACCAATTGATTTTATTTTTTTTTTGGGGGGGGGGGGGGCTTGAGCGAATTTGCCTCGAAAAATTATTAATTTTCATGATTATCTCGAACAATTTATTTATTTTCATCCATTGTGACATCAAATTATTTATTTCCATTTGCAGAAAAAACTTCTTCTTCAAATTAAACAGGATTCGATATATTTTTTACAAAATCGCCCTAGCACCCCCTCCCGAAAATCAAATTGTCCTCCCCTATTTGTACAAACATTTGCAGCCAATAGAAACACGTATAAATATAATATTAAACGAATAAATTCAGCTTGAAGCAAGCGGAATAGTTATTGGTTTTTATTACATCGACAGTTTTGAATATAAAGACAAGAGACAAATTTAAACTTGATGGTACCTTTATAATTTTTACTTAAATAATTGTTTTTTTTTCTTTGTTATTTGATATCTGACGCCAGTGACTAACTAAAGAAACCAAGAACATAATTATATTCTTGCAAAATGCAGACTAATACATTTTATTAGCTCCTGCAAGTGCAATAATCTGGTTAATTCGTTGAAAAATTCACCTAGCTATATTGTTTTCTAAATTAGGTGAGAGCTGAAATTAATCCAGAACTCAAGAACTTTGGCCAGTGAAATGAAACTAGGCTGAAACATGAGTCGCATTAAGTTTATGTTATCGTAAAAACAAATAAAAGTAAGAATTTATGTTTTAAAACATTGCATTCCCAAAACAAATGCCGAACGCACCCTAAAATTGCAGGCTAGAATGAATTGCAGGCTAGAAGAATTGCAGGCTGAGAATTGCAGGCTAGCTTCACACTAGTGTTTATGTTGCTATATAATATTTGATCGAAAGAATTAAAGAACTTCATGTGTGAATGTCATCTGTCTAAATACTTGAACGTCGAAACACTCTTAACTACTTACAGAAAGATCTAGCATCTTTTATTTTATGATCTTTTACGATCATACTATGTAGATTCCCACGACATACTAAGTCGTGGCCACGAGATAGCTATATCGTGGCCACGAGATACTATCTCGTTCCCACGACATACTAAGTCGTGGCCACGAGACAGCTATGTCGTTCCCTCGAGATGCTATCTCGTTCCCATGAATTAGTATGTCGTGAACATGAGATAGTTATGTCGTTCTTTAATTCTTTAAAGAAAAGAGAATTTGTTATCAAAAGGCTGTTCTTGTATATGTCATTAAATAATATGGTGCCATCGTATTTGCAAGATAGTTTTCATTTTGTTGATAACACTTCTTATAGTTTACGTTCCAAAAGTAACAGCATTACATGTTAACTTTACCAAAACCAAATACAATTTCTTTGAAAATTCTGGCTCACGAATTTGGAACAGCTTACCATATGATTTGAAAGTTTGCAAATCAATTAAACAGTTTAAAGAACAATGTTATGCCTACTTTTTAAATGGTGATAAATTGCAAAATACTACAATAAGTATATGAATGAATCTTAATCAAATACATTTGTACGGAAGCGTATAGTGGACTCGCCTTGTCTTATAAGAACACCTTATAACGCACTAATTTTCTGAAATAAGATCACCTTATCTCCTTATAGGGTGATAAATCGTGTTAAATAAAACAACCTTGTCCTCTTATAAGGCAACAAATCGTGTTATTTATGACAAGTTTTTGTTTTATTAAGACATTTCTCGTATTAATTCAAAACGTTTTATTTTTAATTAAAATAACATTGTATTAACTTACTGCATGAAAACAAATAGAAGAGTTTAGGATGTGTTAAGTTAAAACATGTTGTGATATACAAGGCAACAACATTTTTTATTAAATGTCTTGTCTTGCTTTCTAAAACGATAAGCATTCTTAGGTAATTCGTTTTATTTAGGTGATAACACAAAAAATTACAAATATTTTGTCTAAGAAGACAATTAAATGTCTTAGTTAAAACAAATTGTAGCCTTAACATCATCCATTTTGAATGTTACTCAATGGCTTCGTAGCCCTTTATTAGCGAATGATATATAGTGATCATGGGGTCCGTTCGTCTGTCCGTTCTTTTTTCCGTCCGCTCTAGTATTACATACTTTGAGGTGATAACTCCTCCTAGAGCACTTGCTGAAATTCAATGAAACTTTCACAGAATGTTCAGTGCATATTGCCATTGTTCACAAGTTACATGTATCTATTTTTTTACTTCAATTTTTTGTTGTTGATTTTTTACTGCCGCCATAAGGGTACACACTTTGTGGCGATAACACTCTTCCTAGACCATCTAGTGAAATTCTATGTAACTTTCACAGAATGTTCAGTTTATATTGCCATTGTCACCAGCTATTGAAAAATTTGATTTGACTTGATTTTTTATTTTGGTTGATTTTGTTTTGCTTTTTGAATCAAATGGGGGAGCGGGGGTATGTATTGTTCACAGTTTTTCTAGTTTATTTATTTATCTGCTCCAGTCGTTTTTGTTAGCTCACTTCTCGTTTCAAAGTATCCTTACAATTTGTGTCTTCTTAGACAAAATATTTGTATTTTTTTGTGTTATCACCTAACTAAAACGAATTAACTAAGAACGCTTATCGTTATAGAAAGCAAGACAAGACATTAAATAAAAAATGTTGTTGCCTTGTATATCACAACGTGTTTTAACCTAATACATCCTAAACTCTTCTATTTGTTTTAACGCAGTAATACAATGCTATTTTAATTAAAAATAAAACGTTTTGAATTAATACGAGAAATGTCTAAATAAAGCACAAACTTGTCATAAATAACACGATTTATCACCTTATAAGGAGATAAGGTGATTTTATTTAAGAAAATTAGTGCGTTATAAGGTGTTCTTATAAGAAAAGGCGAGTCCACTATACGCTTCCGTACATTTGAATTGTTTTATACACCTTATATGGCAAACTGTTTGTATATATTATATGTAATTTTATGATTTATGCTTGTATTTGAGGACCCCCAGGAAGATTAGTTTCGCCTAATGGGGTTATCCTCTTGAAATAAAGATTATTTATTTATTTATTTATTTATTTACATATCAAGCCGTGGCCACAAGATACTAAGTCTTGGCCACGAGATACTAAGTAGTGGCCACGAGATGCTAACTTGTTCCCATGACAAACTATGTCATGGCTACGAGATACTATCTCGTTTCCACGACATACTAAGTCGTGGCCACGAAATAGCTATGAGTATGAGCAATGCTCGTTGTTGAAGGATTCACAGTGTATAAAGATCTCGTGGCCACGACTTGATACGTTTTGTATCTCGTGGCCACGACAGTGTATGTCGTGGGAACGAGATAGTGTCTCGTGGACACGACATGGCTATCTCGTGGCCACGAGACAGTATCGCCTGTCCACGACTTAGTACTCGTTTCCACGAGTTAGTATGTCGTGGGTACTAGATAGTATCTCGCGGGAACGAGATAGTATTTCGTAGAAACGAGATAGCTATTTGATGGCCACAATTTAGTGAGTCGTAGGAACAGGATATTATCTCGTGGGAACGATATAGCTATCTTGTGGCCACGACTTAGTACGTCGTGGGAACGAGTTAGTGGCCACGACATAGCTATATCGTGGCCACGACTTAGTATGTCGTAGGAGCGAGATAATATCTCGTGGCCACGAGATAAGTAAAAAAATTCACATGTCCCCTCAATGCTATTCATTATGAATGATTTACTTTTTAAATGGGTTCCGTAAAAGGGGCAACAGAAATTAACTGATAATACTTGTATTTAAATAAAAACCATTTTACTTTCATGTTTAAGAAAGTGTTTTTTTGTTTGTTTGTTTGTTTGTCTTTTTTTGTCTTTTTGTTTGTTTTGGTTTTTTTACTAATAAATCTTTTCATCTATGTTTGATCTGAATTATTTTTCAATTTGTAGGTGTAACATTTGAATTCGTTGAAGGTGGAATCTTTATTTTTTGGGAGCGGAGCTAAGCCGTTCAAATATCTGTCTAACAATACAATGTTGGATATTCATAGCGTACCAGCAAATATTGCAAGGGAAAACATATGGGGGGGAGGGGGGGTTGACTCCTTTTCGGTAGTTGTCTGTAGAAAAGTTGAGTTTGCACAATATACAAACGCAATTGTCTAATAGTGCTATATACCATGGAACCCAATGAATAGGCTACACAATGGTTAATAATATGAAGATCCACAGACTTTAATTTCTCTGAACACTTTCGGCTGAAAATTGATTATTTCTAAAATTTTGTCCTTTATTTATGTATACGAATCGGTTTAATTGTTCATATAAATTAAGAATGCAATTTGACCAAGATTTTATCAACCAAAAATACTTCCTTTCATCGTTCCGCGACTATTTTGCAGTTTTTTTTTTGTATGTGTGACCGGGGGGGGGGGATCATATATCTTAGCGCGGAGCTGGGAGCAGTGGTTTGTTGTTAAAGAGAATGTGTTTAAGTGATAGCAGAGACATATTATGCTGTCATTTTGATACTAGCAGTGACTTCATTTGTCACTTGTGGCCTAAAAGGTGCAAAACTACATTGCTACCCACCTCTTCTTCTAAGAGGTGTGAAAGGAAGGAACAAGTGCCTTTGTCAACACTCGATGTATGTAAAATACACATTCAGTCACTGGGGTACTTCATGGAGACTTTTTGTTCTCATAGAGGTGAATTCTCTCTAAGAATAAAGCAAAATATATAATATGCTTTCCCCCGCTAGTATTTATTACTTTCCCCCGGTCACACATACAAAAAGTGTGAAATATCCCAGCACGTGACAGCACGTATTTTTGGGTGATACAGTATTGGTCGAATTGCATTTTTTATTGCATATGAACAAGTAAAACGATTCATATACATGTAAGAAAGACAAAATTCTAGAATATATCGTTTTTCATCCTAAATATTGAAATTATGTTTACGTGTTCGGAGAAACTATTGGCAGTCAGCGGATGTTTATATTATTGAGCATCGTGTAACCTTTTCATTGCTTTTGACCATCGTGTAGCCTATTTACTGCTGAGTTTCGTGGTATATAGCATTACTACATAATTGTGTTGATTAATATGCAAACATACATTTTCTCCAGTCAACATACATTTTCTCCAGTCAACCACCAAAAAGTGTCAAAACTCCCCTTAAGCATTTATATATGCTCCCCCGCTGTGAAATTGCACGACCTTATTTTTCGCTTGAATTCTATGGGCACGCGTGGACGTGCGGAGCCTTATTAGGGACACACCAAAATTTATTTTTACACAACAAAATTTTCTTTAATTTGTGATTACAAATTAATAAATTGTAATAATAAATTAGTAAATTGTAATTATACAAAATATAAATTGTAATTACAACATATAAATTGTAATTATAAATTAGTATTTTGTTATTAAAATTTATTAGATTGTAATTACAAATTTTAACATTTTATTACAAATTATTAAATTGTTATTTTAAATAAATAAAATATAATTACAAATTAATAAATTGTTATTGCAAATTAATAAATTGTAATTACAAATTACAAACTAATAAATTTTAATTACAAAATATAAAATATAATTACAAATTAGTAAATAGATAAATACAAATTACTAAATTGTTATTACATATTAATCATTTGTAATTACACAAATTAATTGTTATTTTACACAAATTAATTGTAATATTTTACACAAATTAATCGTAATTACAATTAATAAGTTGTAACTACAAATTAAGAAATTGTAATTACAAATTACTAAATTGTAATTATAAGTTAATAAATTGTAATTACATAGTAGTAAATTGTTATTAAAAATTAATAAATTGTTGTTACAAAGTAAGTGAGAACCGAACCGTCAACCCAAAAGCGAACAATCCAAGGACAATGGCAACACCAGAAACAAAAAAGGAAAAAAAAAACAGAGACAAAACATGGGTACGGCACAGAAAAGAAAAATGAAGACACACACACACAAAGATGAACAACACGAACCCAATAAAAAACCATGGGTGAGATCAGGTGCACCGGTAGAGTTAGCATCTCCTGCTTCTAATAAGACACCCGCCGTGTTGAACATGTCAAATCCGGTAGTAAAGTCAAATCCGGTAGACGCGGTCCCGGCTTATGAATAGGCCCGCAGCATCCTCTGAGCTTGGAGTACGAGTCCTCCTAACAGAGGACCCGAGGGAACCCCGGGATATAGAAATAGGACCCATTCCGTGGTTGTGCGGGATTAATAAATACACAACCCATCTTTCGGATGGGATGTAAACTCAGGTCCACATGTTGGAAGAAATGCCACGCTTCCTATACGTTAAAGAACCCTTGTAGCAAGCTCTTTTTGAGTGGTCCGTAGGTGATCGGCTATAAGGCTAAATTCCCCGCCCTTTTCGATTTCACCCTACTTTTCCAGTGGCAGTCAGAATTTCCTGTCCAATGGCCCTTTACATACCCCAAAGTGATTATTTATTAACAAACTTGTTCTCGTCTTGATATAGCTGAAATACTGCTGAGTAGACGTTAAACAATATTCAATCAATCAATCAATCAAATCCGGTAGAGGAAACAACAGTCAAATCCGGTAGAGGAAACAACAAATTAGGAAATTGTTGTGGATAGGGGAGTTCACTGTCTTATTCGAGGTAGCCAGCTCATGTTGGCCGCCGATCATTGTAGGCACGCTTGGTACATTAATATGCTGCACTCTTTTGCACCGAGATGGTGTATTTATTAAAAGAATCAAGATATTATCAAGATATTGTCAGATACTTACATTGACGTGTCAGATAATTATGTCGACTTGCTAGATAATTATGTCGACTTGCTAGATAATTATGTCGACGTGTCAGATACCTATGTCGACTTGTCAGAAGATTATGTCAACTTGCCAGATAATTATGTTGACTTTTGTATGGCACACATTGGCGTTAGATGGTCTATTGACCACATAATAGTATAATTTTTAATAACTATCTGACATGTTGACATAAATATCTGACAAGTCTACTTAATTATCTGACAAGAAATATGCCACCGTACAATATTTTAAGAACTACCGGTTCATATTTACACGCAAATCGTGTGAAGGGAATAAAAATCCACTGCATAGAATTCGTTGATGTGTTGTCAAAATTTTAAATGAGATCAAGGAAAGTAGTTTGATCGTCAATGGACCTGGTACCGTTTTCTAAAATGAAACTACAAAATAAAGATATAAATTTTTTGTTGAATATATAATATACTGTTTAACAGTGTTAGATTTTTTTCTCTTTTTTTCACTTACCACCTGAGGACAAGCCAGTACGAAAATGCTGTTCTTGCAAATCAACAAAAAGCATTTTTCATTAAAAAATTAATAAATAGAAAAAAGAAGGGAAACGGGTGCGTCAAAGAGACAACGACCCAAAGGGGATGATAACAACTCAAAGCCATCATAAGATCCCCAATGAACGATGAGAAAACACCACATCCAACGGCAGGTCGGAGTCGGCCCCTGAATAAAGAGTAATCAAGTTCAGCGAAATAAACATCATCCTAGACTCCTATAGACATAAAGTAAACTAACTAGAAAAAAGACAAGACACACAAAAGCTTAATAAATTTCCTGACTTACTAGGACAGGCGCAAACCTGCTGCGGCGGGGTTTAACTAGTTTTATTGTGCCCAAACCTTCCCCCTATAGCCATATATGATAAATAAAAAAACAATCGTAAAAACAGTAAAATTCAGTTGGCAACAGGACTGAGTCAATTGTGAAAATGAAACTGAAAGAACTAAATATACGGACATAAACATGAAATCACAAGAGACTACTAGCAGTTAACTGACATGCCAGCTCCAGACCCATTACCAACTGACAAAGTAAGTTATCTACCCTCAGTATACAGCTTCCACCAAGATTCCTTCCTGTGAGGAGTTTAGCATAATGATTTCATGCATATACCGGAATACATAACCCGTGTCCATGCAATACAGATTTTAGAAATTTAGAATGTGTTTAGTTAAAATGCAAAGACCCTATCAAAAAAATCAATGTTAATAACAAAGAAGGCCATACGTAATAACTTGACGACAATACCGTAATTATAACCATTATGAATTAGACGATTTAAAGGTTTTATAAGTTTGTTAGGCGAGTTTAAGTATTTTTTACTCTTATGTAAAACATTACCGTAAAATAAGGGATGTGAAATACCAGCCTTGATTAGATGTTTACAGGTTGCATTGTATTTATGAACTTAGTCTTTATAAAATTTAGTGCCGAAGGTTTTAACTAGTTTATGATAACGAAAACCCTGATGTAATAGTTTTTCAGTTATGAAAAGATTTCGTTCATTAAAATCGCAAACATTATTACATACTCGAGCAAATCGAACAAGTTGAGATATATAAACACCATATGATGGCGCTAATGGAACATCGCCATCCAGAAATTGATAATTATGGGAAAAGAAAAAGCATTTTTTTACCTTCTCATGACTATACGGATATGGTCAAGTATTGGTTAACCGTGGCCGCTGGCCTCGGTCAACCAATCTTGACCGGGTCCGTAAAGTCATGAGTAGACCTCATTTAAAGTCAATTATTGTATAAAGTTTCAGTTTAGAGTTTCGACGCTCATCTCTTATTTATTCTTTTAAAAACTAAACAATGTTAAATCTCGATTCGCACCTATGTCACCGTGATTTTTTATTCCTGCTTAAAATAGATTTGTTTACATTTTCCCCCAACTGACCAAAGCGAAGACTTCAGGTATTGCGTAACCTCGACTTTCATGAACGCTGCTCAGGAATGGTGGCTTTGTAAGTTGATATATGTCAATGTGTATGAATTTACAGTTACATCATGCATGGAATTTGCGACATGACATGACTGTGTGCAATTTTATATCAGCGCGGTTGTCCGTTTGCGTTGTAGACGATCAACATGTATTTGTAATTGCTCATCAACGTTCAATGAGGGTTTAAGGTCAAAGGTCCCCTATTCATTTCAGTGCTAAACCTATGGAAATCCAGCCTTTACGGCGAGTTGGTTCTTCACAAAACTTTGCTTTCAGATAACTGTTTCAATATATGGGACTTTTTCAAAAAGTGCATTTTTTTGTCCAGTAAATGTTTTTCTTTGAATTTTAACATGTTTCTATTTCTTTTTCGCTGTTGGTAAATATAGCTTCTGTTCGACAACCGACATAATATTTTATTTATTTTTGAGTAGGTCATCTGTGAATATTTTGGACTTTAGTGCCCCAAAACAGCAAATCATTGCTCCGATGGAGCTGAATCTCGAAACCCTGAAAATCTGCATGTGGCAAAACTTCGTAGTCACCCAAAGTATTGCTGCATACGTCTGTATTTATTAAGTTATTCTGTAATACGTAAAAATAATAGGATTGTTTGATTTCGTGTGCATGTCGATTTCATTGCTATAAACAAGGACGTAAACATACGTCCCTGCTATAAATATAAGCAAATACACTGTCACGGGTAAACAAATGTTATTTTCATCTTTGACAAATTACTGCTCAACTGGTTTGTTGATCCGAGACGCAATATAAAAAACGAGTAATTTGATAAACATGCATATTGTTTTCAATTTAATATAACAACACCGTATTCAATTCAAGAAAATGAAGAACTATAACTTAAAAACACAATGTATACGATTTTGAAAGAAACTTGCGCACTATATTTTATCGGAAGCACGAAGATCATCTTTTAGAGNTTTTTTCTTGTCATATTAACATCTCTCCAGCCATTTCATGGCTTCGAGATAAAAACGTCTGTCCCACACTGAAAAATATCTGCAAACATCCCATTTATGTATAATTTGTTTGATTTTGTTTGCCATTTTTTAACTGTTACCTATTAGAAATACATTCAAACAATTAAAAAGGAGTTCATCCATTGGGAGTAGTAGTAACAAATTTTCTCAAATCAATTTTTAATGGGCGTCCATAGAAAAATGTCCACTTCGCAACACCAACACTAAATGATCAACAGAGAGCTCGTCATGAGATTTAAAATTTTTTGCTGTAGAAACGTTCGTCATCTACTATTCTATCTTTAAAAAAAAACTTAGAACAGATGTGTTACAATCCTCTACTCTTCACGGGGTATAAAGTCTAGTTTCATTTTTGGATGGATGCAATAAAATAATGCGATTTCCGGTTGGATCCGAGGAAAATAACAACAACATCACACGCCAAGGTAAATAGAAATCTTAATGTCTCTCACACAAAGTATATTTGACTTTAACTAATATGCCCATTCTTTAGCTTTCGCCAAAGGCTTTCTGGGGCCGCATTGAGTTTTGCATAAAACGACCTTGTTTTTGTTCCAAATCACGTCAACTGCAGCTACCGTTGTTTTGTTTATATGTCATATTCGTTAACATTGACTAGAATCCTGTATCTAAAGTCATTTGATTTACGTTAAAGGTAGATTTGGAAACATTAAAGCCGGTTTTCAACTCTTATAACCTTTATTCATACACCCCATCATATAAACATAAAAGAACTTATATTAAAACGTTTATGGTTGGATTCAACTGGAACAAAACAATATTGGTAGGATGCGAGAATCTCTTAAAACCAAACGAGAACCCCAAACGTTTCCACCCGATTTGTCTTTTTGTCTCATGGACTTCGGTTCTTCACACCTCTGTTCGGTAATTTTGTTATTAATAAATTGCATTATTACCTTGTAAATTACT
>MJUU01000318.1:2806-15723 GCA_002080025.1 Modiolus philippinarum | reverse complement strand
GATAACTACAAGCCATAGGTCAATGATATTTGGTATATAGCTTGGTCTTGGTTAGTACATGTCAGTCTGTCATATGGCTTTTGACCTTGACCTCATTTTCATGGTCTAGTGAACAAAATTGAGTGTTTTATTAGAATATTTCCTTAATAACTGTAAGTGGTATGGTAATAATATTTGGCTTGTAGGTTGCTCTTGAGTAGTACATGACTGTTTTAGTGACAAGCAGGGACGGGCGAGACATCTTTTAGGGTCCACTCTTGTTATTGCTATTAAATGGACTCATGATTCCATCTCAGTTCAGTGACCGGGAACTGTTATGGCCGATTGACTTAGGCTAAGTTATCAATTGGGATTAATTTGTCAGCAGGGTATGTGATAGTGATTTTTATTGTCTTATACTGTAGACACATTATCTAGTTTAATCATGAATGGTATCTCAGGTTATAGAAACAATTTATCGAACTTATTCTAAATGCAATCATGTTTGTGACACCTATTTGGATTCCTACCAATGACGTCCAAATTTTCTTTGAGCAAGTTCACGATTTACTGTCGTAACTTAAAGCACTCTACTGATGGACTGTTAGTTCCCGAAGGCATTCATCAACCCAGTAGCCAGTATTAACCGATTTTATTTGGAAACCTGCAATATCTAGATTTAAGACGAAGGAATATCTTCCTCTTGCAAAGCCCTTTTTAGATGATTTTGGCTTTAGATTTCATTTGTAATTTGTTTTCTATCAGATTTTACACATCTCCATATGCTTTGATTTGATCTGCACGGAAGAGATATAAGTTGTCGAAATGCGCATATGCAGACAGTAATTTTCCAGTAACTTCGGTATTTTGTTGTCAGTACTAGATATCCATAATATAATAAAAATATCTAGAGTGATTGCATTAAAATTCAGAAAACCGGATTGTTTCTAATGATTTGGGGTTGGGTGGTCTTGTATGGGCGGCGAAAAGGGTAAAAAATACGTAAAAACGAAACAAACAAGTAATTTCGAAAACATGCTAAAATACAAAACAAACAGGTGTGGTTGTTTAGACAAACAACATCAAATGAAAAAAACAGCCTAGAATGTTAAATCAACAGACTAGAATGCAGAACTGACAGACTTCAAAGAGTAAAAAATACGCCGCAAAACGCAACAAACAAGTAATTTCGGATACATGTAGAGATGCAAAACAAACAGGTATGGTTTTAAAAACTAATTGAAAAATTAACAGTCAATAGTTAAATCAACAGACTAGAATGTAAAACCAACAGACGTCGCATGTTCAACGAACAGCTAATAATCGAATTAACGCTAGGTGGCGTTTTCCGAGAAAAGCCTGAGGGTCGTAAAGGGGGCACTGTGTGTACGAGAAATAAAAATGCCATTTATATTAGCTAAATGACACCGTGTTTACACCCCTATTAAGCTGACTGTTAAGGTAAGAAGAGTTCTCGGTATAATTGGTTTAGCCCGGTTGAGAAAAATGTAAGCAAATTTCTTATTTCAAGTAAGACTGGATAAAGTTTTATCCCGGTTCAGGGTAATGTTTAGGTACGGTTTAACATTTACCTGTACCTAAACGTTACCCAGCTTAATAGGGGTGGTTTATACCAGAAAAAAAAAAACAGACTGATGATCTAAAAAAAAAAGAATCGATCTATTTAAATCACCGTGATCAATACAACATGTGGGGACGGTGATTGGTAGCGTACGGGGACGGTGAGAGTTATGTAGGTTGGCTTTTTCGGGTAGATTCTAACAGATTTTGTAATAATTGGTCATTGATGTAATTTTAACGGAACATAAGGATTATTTACGAATTGATGTAGCCTAGTTTACATGCTCAATACGCTCTGGAAGTATGCAAACACTCAACGAATGTACAAGAGGGTAGCGAATCTAGACAACTGAACCTACTTTTTCGCTTGTTCCCGTGCATTCTACGTCTATTAAAGCTATCATTTTTATTCCAGCAAATGCAATAGAACGAGGGAGGTTTCATGTATCGTTAGAATATCTCAAAAGCATGATGAAAGGTTGTTTTCAACGAAAATGTAATGTTGCGTATGAGGACGAAGATCACAGCATCGCATGGGGACGGAGATTTATTTTTGTATTTTAAATTCATGTAGAAAGGAGACCTTAAGTGATGGATTTTGTTGAACAATTCCCCTATATTTCACGTTTTATTGCCCTGAAAGAGATGTAATGCGATTTCCTAATGGCGGAAATAGCTTGTTTTCAGTAACCTGTTAGCCAGACCCCAAAAATCATATGATTGAATAAATTAAGCCCTGAAGTTACATATACATATACATATACATATACATAAAAAATATATGATAGAGATGGTGAGTTTTTGATGCTCTTGTAATCTCCCGGTGAATTCCTGGTTTTGATCTCCGTTGTTAAGGCACGTTGGTCAACGACGGTTAGGAACCAAGTCCTTCTTTGACGTTTGACAAATTCAAGTAAAATACTGTCATTTATATTCAAATGACGAAATGCCTTTAAACTATCTCCTGGATTCAGTCACTAAAGCAGTCTGTTCTCGTAAATGCCTTAAATACAGTTTCCAATCGGAAAAAGGTAAATAAAGAATGTAAATATGACAAAGTAAAAACTTTAAAAAATATTAAACAAACAAAAATTTAAAAAAAAAATCCAAGAGCTTATATCGTTCACCGTGGCTGATATAGGCAGTCCAACTTACCTAAAATGTTTAAGGATATCAATTTCAAGTATGTCAAAATAGACCTCTATGTCATTATGGTCTAGTGTTAAACTGTTTCCCAATAGTGGACAGTGTGGATGTGATACACACCTATACTTGCCAAATATTTTTAAGTGGACCATATAAGACTCTTGTATCTAAGAAGGTTTTAATGTAAACGGCCACGTCGAAGTTCAGATGAAAAGCTCTTTAAATCGTTTATCCATAAGATCCAATGTCAAACTTAGCAGCCCGTTGTCGACTATGTTGGATGAGATGCAGACTTGCCAGACCAATTTTTAAAAAGACATTGGAAGGATTAGGGTCTTAAGGTTTCGTTCAAATTGGTCCTTTGGTGTCAGTAGAGAGATAAAGGAATTCCTTCCAATGGGGTTCAATGTTTAACTTTGTTTCCATTGGCAGCCATCTTAGATGAAATAGTGATTTGCCGGACACATTTTTGGAAGGGACCAACTAAGGTCATTGTGAGTTTTGGGTTCCAATATGGCATGCAGTTTCATGGGCTTTGAGCATGTTCTCCCAGAGTTTATTCTCCCTATCCCGATTTTTGATTCGGTATGCGTTTGCCGTTGCATATTAATACTGGGTTTATTTCATTTTTAGTCAATCCAGTATATGTCAGGATATTTTCACTTTAATTCATATAAAGTCTTTTTGTTTAATTTTTGAGAATCCACATGATTCACTCCATTGCAGAGTATACTTTATCACTATATATCTTTAGGCCATCTTTGACTACAGTAAGTATTGAAGTTAGGAGCTTAGAAAGTGGTTTTGTTGTGTATCTTTGTATGTTAGGGCATTGATGTAACTTAGGTACCCCATTAGATACACTGCAGGTTGTTGTTTTCTACATTCAAATTGATATCCCAAGAAGACAATTATGATTTGTTATTGTTATCCCCGCACTTTCGAAGAAAGTTCGGGGATAATGTTATACCCTCCGTCTGTCCGTCCGTCCGTCCGTCCGTCACACTTTTCTTGTGACTCAAACTCCTCCTACATTTTTGGATTTAGGGATTTAATTTTGTTGTAGAATTGTTGCATATAGTCCGCAGATGCGCAATAAGCTTTCGGATTTTCGATATTGGTCTTGGTGCAAACAAGAGGCCCCATGATGTCAATTTTTACACATGTGGCATGTGACACAAACTCCTCCTACATTTTTGAATTTAGGGATTTAATTTTGTTGTAGAATTGTTGCATATAATCCGCAGATTCGGATTTTCGATATTGGTCTTGGTGCAAACAAGAGGCCCCATGATGTCAATTTTAACAAAGACCCAAAGATATGGATTAGACACATGATGCATGTGACGCAAACTCCTCCTACATTTTTGGATTTAGGGATCAAATCTTTATGCAGAATTGTTGCATATAGTTTATAGATTTGCAGTAAGCTTTTGGAATTTTGGTTCCGGTTCCAACTTTGGTAAATTTCCTGAAAATGTCAAAGACACATATTTTTTTTTTTAAATTTTGGCATATTATCTTATATTCTGACAATTTTTTGATAAAAAACAAAATTCTGATAACTTAGGATTCTGAAAGGCGGTTCCAATTTTGGTAAATTTCCTGAAAGTCTCAAAGACCACTTATTGTTTGGAATTCTACCTAGCAACCGTATTTAAAATGTTTGCATAGTTTAGGACGAACATTTTCATCAATTGGATTTCAAAAATATTTGATTCCAATTTTGGTAAATTTCCTGAAAGTCTCAAAGACCACTTATTTTTTGGAATTCTACCTAGCAACCATACTTTAATTGTTTATTTAGTTTTGGAAAAACATTTTCATCAACTGGATTTCAAAAATATTGATTCCAATCTTGGTAAATTTCCTGAAAGTCTCAAAGACCACTTATTTTTTGGAATTCTACTTAGCAACCATATATCCTAGAATTCTTTTAGTAACAATAATGACTATCAATAGGTAGATTAAAAAAATATGCCAAGGGTGTATAACAACTGTTTTCTGTGTCAAACAGGGAGTGCGGGGATAGCTGTCGTTTCCGACAACATCTAGTTTAGTATGTCCTTTCTTGGTATGGTGGAGAGTTTGTATGTGGGGTTGCCAAATGAACTATCAATGTCCATTGTTATGTGAATTCTTCGGTTATATCTTAATCTCATGCCATTCTCCGAATATTTCTGACCAATGACTTTTGACTGAAATTTTCTTGGAATGCAGCTTGCTTACCATAGTCTAAATTTGTGGCCATTGTCAATAATGTAGCGGGTATCATATTAAAGTATTCTAGACACCTTTCACATCAATTCACATTATTAATTCGAATTTAATTTCATGAAAACTTTAAAGATGTTTAAATTGTTGAACATAATCTATCAATTAAGGTCTTATATCTAAAGAAAATAGAATACAAAAAAATCAATCTCCGTCCCTATACGATGCCGTGATCTTCGTCCCCATACGCAACATTAGATTTTCGTTGAAAACAACCGTTCATTATGCTTTTGAGAAGTTCTGATGATACATGAAACCTCTCTCGTTCTATCACATTTGCTGGAATAAAAAGGACAGGTTCAATAGACGTAGAATGCATAAAAACAAGCGAAAAAGTAGACGCCGTTGTCTAGATCCGCTACCCCTTTGTACATTCGTTAAGTGTTTCCTTACTTCCAGGGCGTGTTGAGCATGGAAACTAGGCTACATCAATTCGTAAATAATCCTAATGTTCCGTTAAAACTACATCAATGACCAATTATTACAATATCTGTTAGAATCTACCCGAAAAAGCCAACCTACATGACTCTACCCGCTTCAAAATCACCTTCGCCACACGGTGAATATTATCATCGAGTACCACCTCTAAGAAACAACATTTTTTTCCAAATACCCCAAAATGGGAGCAAATCCCAAATCTCGTAGAGGGACGACTGAATAAATATATAACAGCGAAAATTACACAGTGTTCCAAAAAGGAATACACCCTATCAACGAACAACATTTCTCAATGTAAAAATGAAGTTTGAAATTATTTCACTTCTTTGATTTCATTTCAGCTTTATAAGTAATTTATTGGTTTTATCAAGACATAATAATTTATACGGTTTCTGTATTAGTTAGTGCTATCAGTTTTGACTGTAACTTAATTCTGTTTGAATAACGAATGTAGTGTCTGTCTTTTTCTTTGTACTCATACGGTCTAAATATACACGTATGGTCAAGTTCGTAGCAGACCGTACACGTATACTAATACAGTCCGACCATACGCGTATGGGCCGACCATATGAGTAAACGCATACGCTCCGGACCGTACGTTTACGGTCCAAATACATGTATGGTCTGGAACAGTTATGAAAAAGGTCGATATGAAATGAATCGGTTTAGCGAATATTGCATAGCATAAGATCAATCGCGATCCTTTTTATCGGCTCATTAGAAAAACCTGAAATGTATTGCAACAAAATGGTATGACATCCCGTAACATATCGTATAAATTGTTTTTGTTTAGTGCTTTTAAACCTGGCTTGTCTTTCGTTGATTTCATCATACCAGATTGAGGTTTAAAGACAAATGACTGCATGATTGGTGTTTTCAATAAATGCTTTTATTTCCAGTGTTAATCATAAATTTTAGCAAAAAATGCATTTTGTAATATCTGTCAGTATCATAAGCAACGACTACGTCAAATTGAACAAGGCACCACTCGCATTTTGCTTATTAAATCAAGAAACAAAAATTAGCGATGATGCCCGTAACTGTAAAATAATATGCCCGTAACTTGGAACTGGTTGTTCTTTTGAGATGCCCGTAACTGGCATATGTAACAGTAAATTCCCCAGTATTGCCCAAATGTGACATCGATAAATGCTGCTGCTTTTCTGTGTTTTCGTTGATGTAACTCCCTTAGGATTTGGCATAACCAGTTGTTGTTCTAATATAATATATAAACAAGCATACAATTATACGAGCTGCTTTACTGCTTCGCATTAATACATGTGTCATTTTTACATGCCACCAAAAATTGCTGTTCACTTATCATGTATGCGAAAGAAAATCTGTATCTGCCAGTGTTAATTCGTGTAATTAAAATTTGTTTCTTCAAAAATAAAAGTGGTTACTGTTTATCATATTTAGCTTATGAGTTCTTGCTTTTTGAAACTATACTGAATGCCAATGAAAACGCAACACAAATTATAATTTTCAACAAATGAAACTACCAATTTACTTGGAATTACACAAGCATCAAAGCTTGTTTTGGAACACTTGTGCAAATTTTCAAATCTTTTTGATGTTTAGAATTGAAATTCTCAAAAATCGGTATTTTTTACCCAAAATTTCAAAACTTTGCCATTTTTGACAAATTTCAATTCTCAGCAACTTCTTTACAAAATCTGGAATTCAGAATTCGAAGAATAAGGCATTTTTTTCTTTAATTTTCCGTCAGAGTGATTGAAATGTTCAGACACTTTGGGAATTTTGTTTCTGATCACTGAATCAAACATTGATGCTGTTGCAAATTTTCAAGAGTGGACAAAAAATGCATTGATGCAAAATTTTAAGCAGACACTTGGCTTAGTTATTTAGACAAAGAAAAAATATTAAGCACGACATTGAAGATTTCTAAAACATAAAAATCAGGTGTTGCGTTTTCATTGGCACTCAGTATATTTATGTCTAAGCTGCCTGTTTCACTCACTGAAGCATTGTCACTTTTGCGTCGGTTTGTTCACGTATTGTCAAAAGCAAGTCCGGTAAAATCTGCACATTATACATAAATGTATAAGATTTCATAGTATATTGTCGCTCCAGACGGAGTCGGGACGACATATTGTTATTTGTCTGAAAAAAATTGTCCGGTAGAGTTCTATAAGAGATGCCAGGACAGAATCAATTCTTATTTGGCACAAAGTTGGATCCCCATAAGTAGTACCTACCAACGAGTCAGTCATCTCTTAAACCACTGAAAGGACTTTCATAAAACCCGCTATAGAAACGTTCAGTATAAATATTGGCAAAAATATGAAAATGTTAGGAGTAGATCTAGAGATAACTTCGCGTATTGCTCTATATTCGCGACCAGTCATAGATTGGAATACATCGGCAAACGAATACCGAAGCAAGAAAAGGAAAGGGGAAATTCTAAAATCATAAATCCAACATCACGGCAACAAGAATTGAGACAGTATGACAATGACAAAACAAATAAACAATAGTGAACAAGAACGCCACAAAACTAAAGCACTAGCAGTGTGAATCCCTATAAAAACTGAGGTATCATCAGGTGCTCCCGAAGGGTAAGCATGATCTGCTCCACGCGTGGCATATGCTTTCTCTGAAGCAATGGTTGAAAAGACATTAGTAGTAGAAATATATTTCCCTAGCTTAAGGTAAAAATCAAAAATTAGAACTTCAATTAAAAAATTTATATATCAAAAATACAAAAAGCTATGATTTTTACCATAAATATATAACAATCTGTCAATATTGCCTCGTGGATGAAACACAGTTCCGTGTCGTGGAAAACACAGTTCCGTGAAATAAATAATTTATAATACGAATTTGAAATCTGAGCTTGAAATCAAGGGAAATAATTATAAATTTTTCCTACTATGCCACAGATGAAAAAAAATCGGAGAATTCACTCTCAAGTGCTAAATGATTTCTTCCGAAACTTTCGGTTGACGGATCTAAAAGGGGGTGGAACCCGCCCATTTTTTGACAATCATGTATTTTTTAATGAATATCCTGATGTTTTACTCAGGAACCCCCAAAAAATTTTAGCCGAACTTCCTTCTATTTCTAATTGGACCCCTTTCAGATTGCCTGGATCTGCGTGCGCCTTTACAATATCAGAAAGAATATTATAAAGGTAGGTATCATCATCCGGGTTTACTTAATTAAGATCGATAGTGACCCAGTGACCCCCGGGTAGTGACCCCATAAGCTGGGTAACGTTTAGGTACAAGTAAATATTAAACCGTGCCTAAACAGGGATAAAACTCTATCCAATCTGATCTTACTTGAAATAACAAATTTATTTACATTTTTCTCAACCGGGCTAAACATTATCCAACCGGACTAGACCAATAATACGAAAACTCTAATTCGAACCTAAACAGTCAGCTTAATAGGGGTGTAAACACGGTGTCATTTAATGGCATTTTTATTTATTACAGTGCCCCCTTTACGACCCTCAGGCTTTTCTCGGAAAACGCCACCTAGCGTTAATTCGATTATTAGCTGTTCGTTGAACATGCGACGTCTGTTGGTTTTACATTCTAGTCTGTTGATTTAACTATTGACTGTTAACTTTTCAATGAGTTTTTACAACCATACCTGTTTGTTTTGCATCTCAACATGTATCCGAAATTACTTGTTTGTTGCGTTTTGCGGCGTATTTTTTACCCTTTGAAGTCTGTCAGTTCTGCATTCTAGTCTGTTGATTTAACATTCTAGGCTGTTAGTTTTCCATTTGATGTTGTTTGTCTAAACAACCACACCTGTTTGTTTTGTATTTTAGCATGTTTTCGAAATTACTTGTTTTTTTCGTTTTTACGTATTTTTTACCCTTTCCGCCGCCCATAGTCTTGCCTTTGCAAATATTCGTTTTACATCTAACATCTTTTTAAGGAACAAATAATACGCATCACTGTTGCTGTTTTTGATTGGTCAATATTCTCAGAGCGCGCGGCCGGTTACTGAAACGAGCGCACGGGTTTTCGTCCAGTTTCTAATGCTAACATACCAATACAACTGTAAAATAATGGATTCAATTATTTTATAAAACTAAAAAATAGTGCATTCAATTCTTGAATAATAAATACGCATTTTTTATCAATAAACTTAAAGTAATTCAAAATACTAGAGAAATAAAGTATCTATATGTCACTGAAAATACTAAGCACTAAGAATATCCGAGGTTCTTATCCAAAGCTCTTCAAACCTTCGAAAAATTGGCAAATTTAAGTATTTAGTGATACAAGCTGTCGTTTAAAAAAAACTAAAGTCAAAATCTATTTATCTCATATGCTGAAAAAAAGAGTCTGGAGTGATAAGATATAGTATTCGTTTTATCGTTATGGCCTTAAACCCAAATGTGTTGAATCCAACCATTTTTATCTATATTATTGTCAGCCAACCAGTATTGATTTAGTCTTCATTTTTTTCTATATTAGACCATGTTTACATTATAACTCACGATATATAAGTCACATTTTTAAAATACACATCAAAGAAATCATTGGAATTTGCTTGTTAGCTTTTGCAGCCTTCGTCTCGGTATATGTGGTTTTAACTTTCGTGCATGCACGCTGTTTGACTCGATTTGTGGAAGAATTCATGAGCTATTTAAATGTAATGTTTAGGCTATCGTTCTCGTATGGCACATGACCGACGAATGGACATATAAGCATTAGAAAAGTTTAAAAATCTACTTTTTTAAGTCTAGCCATCTCAACGCAAACCACATTCGACTTATTTTTTCGCATCCAACCAAAACTTAAACTAGACTTTATACCCCGTGCTCTTAGGTGATTGAATTTTTTGGCACAGTTGACACCGTATTTTTTTTCTTGTCCACTTCGCAACCATCTTCGCTAGCCAAGGAGAGGAGCGGATCGTAACCCTTGGCTAGCGAAGATGCTTCGCAACGGTCAATATTTCCAAGAGACGTCCATAAAAAAAATCATGAGATTCATAGAAATCATAACTAACCTTGTGCATTGTACGGTAATAGTTGCGTTGTGGTTCTATGATAAATGACAAAGAAGAAATCGCCAGTAACATGTAAATATGTCCACTGTGCAACGGTCCACTTCGCAACGCTATAAGGACGTTGCGTAGTGGACAAAACCTCTTAGTGTATTGGACATACTGCTGCACCCCTACTATAAAATTTTATAAAAATAAATTCCAAGAATTCTGATGCATGCTTGCTGGCAATTAATATAAAAACTAGAGAAAGGGTAGCAGTTTTGGCCGCATTTGACAGCTAAATGTGTGATTATGTCCACTACGTAACGGCGTCATTCACTCCTCGTAAATGTTGCGAAGTGGACCGTTGCAAAGTGGGCATTTTCGTAAATTTTTTCAGTTTTTATAGAAAATCTGTATAGAAATTTTATCTGCTTAATACAATACTGAGGGTACAAGATAAGTAATTTAGATGCTTGAATGATATTTCTTATTGCATGGTTTTCCGTTTGAATTTGACAATTGAATATTGCATATTTTAATAATTTTCTTTCACAAACGTTAAAAGTATGCTCGTGGTGCTTTACTAGTGATTTTGTTGATGTATCTTTTTTTATCTAGTACTTAATTATCTGCGGTTCCAGATACTACAAAAAATATCGTTACATTTTTCTCATTTTTGAAAACGGAAATTAAAACGTTGCGAAATGGATATTTTGGTGTAACCTGCTTACTTTGGATATCAATTCTACACACTTCAGTTTATGTTTAAGATTGCATATTCTGTATTTAGTGTCTACTGATATTAAGGTATCAACAGCTATTATTCCACTATTTAATTATAACTTGACTAATAACGAATTTTCATTGGCCAAGACTGTCACACGTGACAGTGGACAAAACATCGTGTCTCCCGCTGAACGTATTCCCCTCATTCGAAATTCTCTAGATTTTACAAGAGTAAAATGAAAGAATTTAAGCAATAGTAAATAGGTGATCTGAGTTGAGGAACAGCTCAATGTCGCCTAGCCAGGAGCATTTGCTGAATAAGGTCCCAGCAATACAGTTTCAATTAGTTCATTTTTGTTGTCATGTCAATTTCAAAAATCAATAAAAACAAATCTATTTCAGCAAGGAATTGTGTTTCTATCTGTAATGTACTTTTAGTTCTCGAGTCCTTATTACTCCGTTAGATTTTACCGATGATACAACGGCCTTCGAATACAGGGGGTTAATTCAGGCAGAGTTTCAGGAAATAAATGATTTCAGACGAGTTTTTGCCATTTTAAACTTTTTGTCATTTTTTGCCTGAATTCTTAAAAATCATGAAAAAATTTCAGAAAATATGGAGGGAAGACAGAACCCCCTAAGGATGCAGCCGCCAATGATTTGTAAATATTAACTTAGTGGTGGAATACAATATTTATTTCCCATGCATGATGGAGATATGAAGATTTGTTTACCCTCGGGGAATCATATTTCCCTCAGGCGATGACTTCGGGAAATATGATTCCCTCGTTTAAACAAATCTTCATATCTCCCACATGCATGGGAAATAAATGTATATTATTTAATTGCTGGGTCGAAGAAGTTTATTTTTGTGTTTTTTTTTCATTAGGCAAAAGTGGACATTTTTTGAAAATGTCTCATATAGCTATCATTTATTGCAAGTAGCATCAACAAATGAATGAAATATTGGTGATACATGTAAACCATATAGCAAACGGCAAATCATTCGAACAGACCGCACTCATCCCAGAAAATGTCCATCTACCACAATATTTTTCTACAAATCTTTTTAGGGACCGACCATTTAACCTGAAAAAGAGGGGGGTGTATATTTTTTTCTGGACAAAAATTCTTTTTGCGCTTCGCGCGAAAAATTTTATTTATTTTTTCACAAATGTATCAACAAAATATTTTTTTCAAAATTAACATTATTTTTCGGGGCAGAAAGCCTCCTTCAGAAATGTTTTTTCATCATTTTGGCAGCCAAAATATTTTTTTCACATAAAATCAGCTCCAAAATATTTTTTAGCTCACCTGGCCAAAGGCAATGTGAGCTTTTGCCATCACTTGGCGTCCGTCGTCCGTCGTCGTCGTCCGTAAACTTTTCATATTTTTGCTATCTCCTCTGTAACCACTGGACCAATTTTAACCAAACTTTACAGGAATGATGTATGGTAGGTCCTTCACAAAGATTGCCGAAATTTTTCTGATCCGCCAAAAAACATTGCAGCCAGGGCCGAACATAGTTTAACATGGGACCCTATGGGAAAATGCTCATTTTGGCTATCTCTTCTGAAACAAAGGAACAAAACTGGACCAGACTTTAATGATGTATGTAAGGTCCTTTACTTAGATTGCCTAAAATTTTCTGATCCGCCAAAAACCACGGCCGCAAGAGCAGAACATAGTTTAACATTGGACCCTACGGGAAAAGCATATATTTGCTATCTCCTCTGAAGCTACTGAAGCAAAAGTAGTTAACTATGGGGGAAAATCTGCGGTTTTCAAAAAAC
>MJUU01000317.1:0-11198 GCA_002080025.1 Modiolus philippinarum | reverse complement strand
AATTTGTACAATTTTCATTCTGGTTTAACGAAACATCATTAACTGAATAGTTAATAACCACGTTTCCTCGACTATTGTCACTTACTTCTGGTCCAGTACGAACATCGTTGGTTTCTGAACTATTTTTTCTATTGTCTAAATAAATCCTTCGTAACTGATTATTCGAAAGATTTGCGGAAATTTTAATGCCAATCTTTTCTAATTCCGTTTTCAACTCCGTAGATGTCCAGTTTATTGGGTTGGAACTGTCCAGTCGAACACTAGAACGGCGTCTTGTAGCCATCGTCTCCAGAACAAAGAAATAAGTTTGAAAAGGAGGCGAACGTCACTGATAGTTCGATTTAGCATGTAAAAACATCTCTCTCGCTTAAAATACGAATTGCAAACAGAATAAAAACTCCACTGAAAACCATTAATCCATTTTTCATGTTCAGGAATAAATGAAAACGAAAAATTGGCGACTAAATGACTGCATAAACACAACAACGGGCCATTAAAACAAAGAACTGTAAACTGATGACGTAGAGCATTTGACCTACATAGTATGGTACTATTACATCATGACTATAGATATCTATTACCAAAAGCTAAAGGCATGTCATTTAGTTGATTGTACTTCATAATAAACTACAATTATACTAATAATTGTCATTATATTTCATTACTACTTTGGACAGATAATATACATAAATTATTATATGGTGGTTACAGATAAGTAAACACAATTAAAAAAAAAAAACTTATGATGCCAAAATCAATCAATTTTAGAAAAGTTCGAAAGGGTCTTTTGTCATCACTTCTTTAAGGATAAAGTACATTATTATTATTTAAATACAAAAGAATGAAATAAAATAGTGAGGAGAGTCAATAAAAGAAATATTAATAAACAGAATTTTAATTTTGGGATAAAAAAATCTATGGTTACCACTCTAGGGAGATGAAATATATAAATTATTATTTTAACACCTGGACTATATTCAGGGTGGTAATTTCAGTGCTATAAAAGGGCTATTCGAAAATAATCAAGCACAGCTGCTGAAAATGGCACAGACTGGTAAGTCAACTTTATTTTTTCTGATTTGTTTCATTATTCTTCATGAAATGATTTTATATATATGAGAAGGAATAATTTCGTAAAGGTCTCTCACTTCAGTTTAATTTCGTTCGTAAGATTTTTCTCGTGTTGTTGAGGAAAAAACAAAACCTATTTTGAAAAGAAATATAAAACTTTCATATGTCCAATCATATTATATGGCAATTTTATAAACCTCCGTGCGAGACTGGGATTGATTTGGTGTGACCCATACTAATTTTATCAATTTCATGTTAATGTAATTATTTGGCATTATTTTAAAGGGAAACATCACCTTTCAAAGAAGAAGAACAAGAATCAATGAAAGATTTTCAACATACAAGGTAAGACCATTACATAACTCTTCTTCCGTAAATGGTGGTTTACAAAGGGAGATGACCCATGTGAGATCGATGCACGCGACCTCATCTCACACCGGTAAATGACCAACCAGACGTGTTGATTTTTGTGAAACAACAATCGTAACCATGACTTAACGTCATAAAACACCTGACGTCACAATGTAAAGAATACTCAAATGGCGACAACGTTGTTCAAACAGTAAAGGTTACCAGACGTTTCTTTTCGCTTTTTACGGAAGAAATAGGATCTTGCATAGGATCAAAATTAAAGATCGGGATATCTTTCACTCGTGTAAGAAATTGTACGGCTTTTCCTCTCGTTCCGCTACGCTCCACTCGAGAAAGGACGAAATTTCTTACACTTGTGAAAGATATCCCGATCTTTAATCTGACCTTATGCAAGATCCTATTAATCTTACTGTAAACCAGGAATTTTCACTTTTAGCGGTTTGAGAAATACAGTCTTGTTGGTACAGTCAGTTTGAATTCACGTTCCCCTCAGTTAAAAAATTGATTCTGTTGCTTTATTTTCAAATTTGTTTTTGACAAAAATCTGCTAATTTATGCTGAAACTTCGAAATTTTATAAAAAATTCACATGGAATAAATAAAGTTTAAATATTTCAGAAGTTTGAAGCCATAAAACAAGTGACGGGTTTCTTCGGATATTCAGTATATATGCTTGTAATGCATGTTGTCGCACTGTCTTAAGGGGTTTAACTTGTTAACTTGTCTCATGTACATTTATTAAATATCCCGCATTGCTCATAATACAACCAAAATACTACTAGTGTTGGCATAAAATGCCGATTAATAAACCCTTTACTCTTTGACTTTGAGTTAAGTTTAATGTTATTTTTGCGCTGAGGTTAGTTTTTCAAAAGAACTGCAGACAAAGGATGTTTGCTATCATAATTTTAATTATCTATGGCGACCTCCAAGAAATCCCCTGTAATTGCCAAATTATCAGATTACTGGTCACGAATCTTCCACACACAGCAACTGGGTATTACGGGCCTATTCCCTGCACCTAAGTGCCCATGGATCCGCAGGATAAATTGTCTAATACTGCCTGACGATTCCTTTTGTTATAGTCATCCTCCTCACCAGGTGCTTAAATGTCTTGACGAAACCGTCTTGCAACTACTAGAACCAGAGGATCTAAAACGATGATGTCAAAGTCCTGCAAAAGAATTGCTTACTTTAGTAAAGCTCAATGGCAACAAATACTACAAATGTGCACCAAACATTGATTGAGTAATTTCTTGCCAACTACTCAAAACAGTGCTTATATTAAAGATAATTTATAAATGCATGTAAAAATAGTCACAAATATACTTTAAAATATGTGACAAGGATCAAAAACAAAAATCCAACTATATGTAACTATTATGACCAAGATTCGAGTGTTGGAACTGTTTTAATTTTGTGTGTTGGGTTTGCATTTTTCCGCCTTAGGGTTGTGAATTTTAATCCTTGTATAAACACCATAGCTACACATGCTTTTTAAGTGGCACCGCTGTATTTACGGTTGATGTAACCTGTATTATTACGGCATTTGCCTTGTTCCTTACGTCTGATATGATCAAGTTTGTTAATGAATAATCACTTTGGGGTATGGAAAGGGCCATGGGACGGGAAATTCTGACTGCCACTGGAAAAGTAGGGTGAAATCGTCAAGGGCGGGGAGTTTAGCCTTGTAGCCGATCACCTACGGACCACCCCAAAAAGAGCTTGCTACAAGGGTTCTTTAACGTGCAGGAAGCGTGGCATTTCTTCCAACACGTGGACCTGAGTTTACATCCAATCCGAAAGATGGGTTGTGTATTTATTAATCCCGCACAACCACGGAATGGGTCCTATTTCTATATCCCGGGACCCTCGGGGTTAGCCTCCGTTTAGGAGGGTCACACCCCGCAAGCCGGAGATACTAGGTCCTATTTCTATATCCCGGGGTTCCATCGAGGTCCTCTGTTAGGAAGACTCATACTCCAAGCTCAGAGGTCAATAAACATCAGTTTACGGAAATGTCACATTTTGGTCCTCCTACCGGTTTCACTGCCCCTACAGATATTCATGGCGCTAAAGTAACCTTTACTAAATCGTTACTTTACCGCCATGAATATCTGTAGAAGCTGTGGCATGTTTTCCGCAAATGTTTGCTGCAAGCTTGCGGCTATGGTTGCGGCTGATTTGCTGCAAACGTTTGCCAAAGGGCCTTTTTTCGTTAAGGGTATTTTCAGTAAATTTTACCAAATTTGAGTACTAGATGACATTTGTACCATTTCACATACTATCGTTATCCTTTTGTTGCAGTTTTCAGTATATTTGAAGCAAATTTGAGTACTAGATGGCATTTACACCATATCACATTTTATCAATATTCCTATTGCTGCATAATTTCAGTAATTTCTACCAAATTGGAGTATTATTTTCAGTAAATTTGTACCAACTTTGGGTACTAGATGGCATGAATTTCTACCGAATTGGAGTATTATTTTCAGTAAAATTGTACAAACTTTGAGTACTAGATGGCATGTACATCATATCGCATACTTTCGATATCCCTATTGTTCCATATTTTCATTAAATATGTACTAAATTTGAGTACTAGATTGCATTTACACCATATCACATACTATCGATATCCCTATTGTTGCATATTTTGAGTAAATTTGTACCAAATTTGACTATTAGATGGCATTTACAAAATATCTTATACTATCATTATCCCTATTATCCCTATTGTGGCATTTTCTTTTAAAATTTGTACTAAATTTGAGTACTAGATGGCATGTCCATCATATCGCATACTATCAATAACCTTATTGTTACATTTTTTCAATATATTTGTACCAATTTGAGTACTAGATGACATTTACACCATATCACATACTATCGATATCCCTATTGTTGCATATTTTGAGTAAATTTGTACCAAATTTGACTATTAGATGGCATTTACACCATATCGTAAGATATCCATATCCCTATCGTTGCATATTTTCAGTAAATTTGTACCAGATTTGAGTACTAGATGGCATTTACACCATTTCGCATACTACTGATATCTCTATTGCTGCATCTTTTTGATAAATTTGTACCAAATTTGAGTATTAGATGGCATTTACATCATATGGCATGCCATCTAGATCCATATTGTTGCATATTTTCAGTAAATTTGTGCCAAGTCACAGCAGCTAGATAGTATTGTAACAAAATGGTATATACTATGCATACACTATTTGTTGCATGGTTTAGATGTATGTGTGTGCCAAATTTGAGTTTAAAGTTGGTTTTTACTAGTTTACCACAAATGTTTGCCGCAAGCTTGCGGCTATGGTTGCAGCTGATTTACTGCAAACGTTTGCCAAGGGGCCTTTTTACGGTAAGGGTATTTTCAGTATGTTTGTATCTAATTTAACAACCAGATGGCATTTACATCTGATCGCATACTATCGATATCCCTATTGTTGCATATTTATTGAGCCTAATTATCCCGACAAAGAATTCAATTAAGGGTAATGATTTATTTGTTTAGAGCTGTGACTCGTGCTCAAAATGTCAACATATGCATTTAAAAAGGACGAAGTTTTGTGCTTGTCAATCAGTTCTCGACTTGCAATGATGTCCGCCATTACGAACTATTTTAGTTCGACGTCACATGACAATATACGAGGTCAAAGTCAACTACTAGGACGACTACACCTAAAAAGAGCCGCAATGACAGATTACAAAACTCTAAATTTAAACCAGAATGGTCCAAGATTTCCCTGAATTTATTTGAAGTACTGCCGTGACTGCCAAGATGGCGGCCTAACAAATACTTTTTCAGTCTTTTTAAAAGACAACATACAGAAACACATAAAAAAAGCCGACATCAAACGTGCAGTACAAATCAAGGCCATGAAACCCGAGTTTGAGCATTTTGTAACAACTGCAAACGCTACTCATGAGTCAGATGTTACTAGCGCCTTAAAGAATCTGTACTGGATCGCAAAGAATAACGTACCATACTCAATGTACACACAAGTGAACGAGCTTCTCGTACAACATGTACGTGGTGATATATATAATTTTTTTAAATAAAATACAAAATGAACCCCCCCCCCCTATAAAAATGGCCTGTGTTTGCAATCTAAGTACACTATTTCAATTTAGTTTTTTCTCCCAAATTTGATCTGTATTTAAAAAGAGAATGAGAACTGTTTTGGAGTACAGAATTTTAATGATACCAAAGTTAGTTATTTTACTTATTTCAGATGACAACCTTTTTCTCCTTACTGGGGGCAACAATGAGTCCCCTTTCTAAAAAAGCAGAACTGCTATGGGGAAATCCTTGGCTTGTATTTAAACTATCGCCTTTCAGTGATTTAGCTAGCGCTCGATACTATCGCCATTGGCGAGTGTCGAATTTTTCTCGTATCAGATTCTACAGTTAAAAAAAACGTGTGAAAAAAAAATCGATATCTAATTAATGACACCTTTATTACTTATAACAAGCAAATTAAGAGTTAACAATAACCATGTTTTTGATCGTCACCTTTGATCGCGCCTGGCTTGATTACATGATTGAGCCTTATTATCCCGACAAAGAATTCAATTAAAGGTAATGATTTGTTTGTTTACAGTTGTGACTCGTGCTCAAAATGTAAGTATATGCATTTAAAAGGGACGGAGTTTTGAGTTTGTCAATCAGTTCTCGACTTGCAACGATGTCTGCCATTACGGACTATTTTAGTTCGACGTCACATGACAATTCATCTATACGAGGTCAAATGTCAACTACTAGGTCGACTACTAAAAAGAACCGCAATGACAGATAACAACACTAAAAATTTTAAATAGAATGGTTGTAATGTATTTTTTAAAAGACAATTTGACCATAAACGTGCAGTACAAACCAAGCAAGGCCATGAAACCCGAGTTTGAGCAAGGTGTAACAACGGCAAACGCTACTCATGAGTCAGATGTCACTAGCGCCTTAAAGAATAACCTACCAAACTCAATGTACACACAAGTGAACGAGCTTCTCGTACATGTACGTGGTGATATATATATTTTTATTAAATAAAATACAAAATGAATCCCCTATAAAAATGGCCTGTGTTTGCAATCCAAGTAAACCATTTTAATTGATTTTTTTCTCTCAAATTCGATCTTTATTTAAAAAGAGAAAGAGAACTTATTTAAAGGACAAAATTTTAATGATACCAAAGTTTGTTAATTTAATTATTTCAGATGACAACTTATTTCTCTTCAGTGCAAATCAAATGAAATGCACATATAGCAGCAGTCTGGACCAAAAATCAAAATTCAGCAAGGACAAATATTTTATTGTATTTATAAAAGCCTCAAAAGACATGAGCACATGCAAATCCTGTGATGATATTTAATGCTTTTTTACATCGGTTTTATTCTAGTTTGCTGGTTGGATTTTTCGTATGTACTTTGATAATTTAAGCAAAAATAATATCGCAAAATATTTATATCTTATATTTATTTTCATTTCAGAAAGTTGAAAGTGTTACCAACATATAGAATGCAAAAAATGCAAAGTATACCAGCCCAGATGCAATTTCTGACTTCCAAGAGGCAATGGTTGAACGTGGTTGATGAAGAAATCAAAAGTGATTTAATATAATCTGACTTTTTTAGTGTAATGTTAGACGAGTCGACTGACCGCTCTACTGAAGAGATTAATGATATATGTTAGGTACTTAAAATGTGTGAGTGCAAAAAGATTTTTATCTGTAATTGAACAGTCAGATGGTACTGCTGATTGTATTTTTGAAACTGTTAAGGGCATATTTGATTTGTACAATCTTCCTTTTGTAAAGTGTATTTCCATAGCAACAGATGGTGCAAATGTTATGACAGGTATCAGATCTGGTGTATCTACTCGTTTCAGTGAACTGAATACCTACATAATAAAATCTCACTGCATAGCCCACAGACTTGCACTTGCAGCATCACAAGCAGCTAACTCGGTGTCTTACCTTAAAAAAATACCATGGTACATTAAATGAGATCTACAAATACTATCATTATTCATGTAAACACATGTCAAGTGTTGAAAGCAATGGCTGTTATTTTTGACAAGGCAGAGAAAAAGTTTCAGGAGGTTTTTGGCACTAGGTGGTAATCTGTTGAGGGTAGTGTTGAGGCTCTTCTTCAGAACTTTGATATTCTTGTTGGCTGTCTCTTGTCAGATAAGGAGGGTGGTAATGTTATTGCTTGTAGTCTTGTCAGGTTTATTTCTACTTTCGAGTTCTTGGCTGTTTCTCACCTTCTCGCAGATGTCATGGGGATAGTTTGTAGGGTTAGTAGAGTTTTTCAGAAGGAAGATCTTACTTTCACTGTGGTAAAGGAGGCTTAAGAACCTGCCCAGGTTATCTATCTCCTGTATTAAAACTACTTCTGGTCCAAGGTTAGAGTCAATTTTAGCAGCAGTTCCTTCTGGTGTAGAGGAGAAAGGTCATTTTATGTTTAATGGTAACTTGATTAAGTATAGTTCAGCTCAGAGGTCCAACTTTGACAGTATTAGGGTAAAGTTTATTGATCAGATGTTGTCTAATCTTCAGAGTCGTTTTCCATCACAGGATATTTTCAGTGCTCCTTCTATCTTTGATACCAAGTTGATCCCTGGGAAGAGTTGTCAGGAGCTGGTTTCTTATGGTAGAGTCCATGTTGATTTCCTTTGAAGGCATTTTGGTCAGGATAAGGGTGTTTCCAAGGCATTGATAAGTGAGGTGCACTTTCGTGAGGAGTGGTCTATGATGAAGTATGTTTTAGCAGGGTATAAGGATCTGAGTATGGAGAAGTCTTTGTCTTCACTGTTGTCCAAGATAAATGTTTGTGAGGACTATCCAAATGTCTCAAGGATGCTGTCTGTCTGCTTACTTTCTGCTCTATCAGGATGCTGTCTGTCTGCTTACTTTCTGCTCTATCTTCTGTGGACTGTTAGAGGGGTTTTAGCAGGTATAACCTGATTAAGACTAGTTTGAGGAATAGGTTGAAGGTGTCACCTGTAAATTCTCTTTTAAAGGTTTGTCTCCATCCTTCAGACTTGAATTCTTTTAACTTCAGGTGGGCTTTTCAGTTGAGGTGTTTGGCTAAGGACATTATAAATAAGCAGGTAGTGGTTTACAGTTTGTAGAAAAATAAAGGGTTAAACAGTAACTCTTAGTCAGTAAAGTTGCTATATGATAAGATATAAACACGACATGTTTTATAGTTTTTAATCATTTTATTCATGAATAGTAGCTACTATGAATGTAAATGTTTTTGTTTTACTTTTTTTTGCTTATATATTTTAATCTGTTGATTATGTACCAGTGCTGAAATAGAAAACAAGTTATTATAATACATTTGTGTTGTTTTTTAATGACAGAATAAGCAATAGAATAATAATATAATAAGCAGTGTGCGACGCGTCGCAAAATTATATTGGATCCTTTTTGTCGTTACGCAAAAGTAACTAATGGTAAGAAAATCCTAGCTAAAACCCTGCCTATGGGGACTAATTGTGCGCCACTTTTAGCCGATTTGTTTCTTTATTCGTATGAAGCCAGGTTCATACAAGGGCTAGTTCAGAAAAAAGACAATAAGGTAGCCAAATCCTTTAATTTCAGTTTCCGTTATATAGATGATGTTCTTTCATTGAACAATCTTCAACCTTCATCTTATATACCCAAATGAACTCGAAATTAAAGAGACCACTGACACACCATCATCAGCATCATATCTGGACCTATACCTCTACATTGACAACTCTGGACGTCTGAATACAAAACTTGACAAGCGTGATGATTTTGACTTTCCAATAGTGAACTTCCCGTTTTTGAGCAGTAATATTCCCACTTCTCCGGCAAATGGCGTGTACATTTCACAACTCATTCGCATTTGCCGTGCCTGTAGTTTGTACAGTGATTTTGTCAACAGAGCGAAATTACTGTCTCAAAAACTTAACCGCCGTGCGCGGTCCCGGCTGAAGAATAGGCCCGCAGCATCCTCTGAGCTTGGAGTATGAGCCATCCTAACAGAGGACCCCGAGGGAACCCCGGGATATAGAAATAGGACCCAGTATCTCCGGCTTGCGGGGTGTGACCCCTCCTAAACGGAGGCTGACCCCGAGGGTCCCGGGATATAGAAATTGGACCCATTCCGTGGTTGTGCGGGATTAATAAATACACAACCCATCTTTCGGATGGGATGTAAACTCAGGTCCACGTGTTGGAAGAAATGCCACGCTTCCTGCACGTTAAAGAACCCTTGTAGTAAGCTCTTTTTGGGGTGGTCCGTAGGTGATCGGCTACAAGGCTAAATTCCCCGCCCTTGACGATTTCACCCTACTTTTCCAGTGGCAGTCAGAATTTCCCGTCCCATGGCCATTTCCATACCCCAAAGGGATTATTTATCAACAAACTTGTTCTCGTCTTGATATAGCTGAAATATTGCTGAGTAGACGTTAAACAATATTCAATCAATCAATCAATCAAAAACTTAAACATCAAGGGTATGTTCAGTCACTGTTGCAATTGTCACTACAGAAGTTTTACAGGCCGTCACCACGATTTGACAGGTCATTACAATGTTTCTGTTTCATAAATGAGAACAGATATCTTTGGGTAGATCCAGAGTTTGTTACCGGACTGACTAACACCGACTGTGACAAGACCGGACTTTTCACTGGCGGTGTGACGGGTGCCACGCGTGGAGCAGATCATGCTTACCCTTCCGGAGCACCTGATAACTCAGTTTTTATAGGGTACACACTGCTAGTGCTTTAGTTTTGTAGCGTTCTAGTTCAATTTTTGTTTATTTGTTTTGTCTTTGTCATAATGTCTCGTGTTGCTGTGGGTTGCCGTGATTTTGGATTTATGGTATTGGAGTTTCCTCTTTCCTCGTTCTTGCTTCGGTGTTCGTTTGCCGATGTATTCCATCTCTCATTTAGTCCTTCCAATAAATAAAAATTTTATAAAATTTGTATTACTTCAATTTAAAGCGGCAAGTTCCTAAAAAAAGAAACTGTAATTGCATAGATTGATAAAATTTAATCAATTCATTTCACAATAAATTAAGAGCGATAACATCGCACACGTGTCATTAATAAACGCATTTTAGCCTTCGGAAACGGTAAAGTTAGAATGGGTTAATGTTATATACATTAGGGTTAGGGTTAGAGTTATAAACATTAGGGATAGGATAACAGTTATTTACTACAGTTTTATGCATTAATCTTAGGGCTACAGCTATATACAATACGGTAAGGGTTATATTTATATACATAAAAGTAAGGGTTACAATTATATACATAAGGGTAAGTGTTACAATTACATATATAAGGGTAAGGGTTACAATGATATACTATAGCGATCGGGTTGCAGGTATATTTATTAGGGTTACAGCTATATACTTAAGTGTAAGGGTTTCAGCTTTATACATTAGGGTTACGGTTACAGTTATGAAAAATAAGGATTAGGATTACATATGATGTCAGAAAGTACCTAACAGCCACGTACGCCTAAAAATTAATTATACAGCATTTCTTGATTGACTGCCCAGAGTATTCTGACATAAGATCTCAGTTTTTCTTCAAGCTTAGGAAAGAGATTCAGGGGGTTGGTGATCATATTTGTGAGAGAGTATAGTACCACAAATCTATTTTAATGTATAAGATTGTAAATGGGATGGTTCCAGAATATTTGCTATTGCAGAAAGATACTAAATCTCAGTGCTTACGTTCTTCTTCAAATTGTGATC
>MJUU01000315.1:0-15337 GCA_002080025.1 Modiolus philippinarum | reverse complement strand
TATAGGATTAAACACCGTTTTAAAGGAATTTATTGGAGTATAAACGGGACCAATTCACTCACAAACAAATAAAAGTCCGAAAGACTTTTATGATATGCTTGTGAGTGACTTGGTCCCGTTTATACTCCTATAAATTCCTTTCAAACGGTGTTTAATCCTTATAATTCTTTAAATATGATGATAAGTAATAAAATTCGTACTTTTATAATGCGAACCATACGTTTTTGTTCTATTTGATTCACTCGGCGTATGAATTTATAAGGTGAACTTAAATGTAGTTCGATCAACGTCCTCTATCGAAAAATTAACGACTTTAGAAATTGCAACCGGAAGTAAATTCAACCAATCATATCAGCGCATTTCCTAATATGCAAAGCATATAAGAATTATTAGTAGATATTGTCCATTAACTTAATTCACTCTAATATATTGTCTTGTTTGATGTTTTCATTTATATTAAGATTAACTATTTTGGACAGTAAATAAGTTGATATAAATGATAAGGTGTAAAAATTATGTGACAAATTTGACTGCTGAGGTAAAGTGTACCAAACAAGGCAAAAAAAAAATTTGTAGTTTTCAAATAATCTAAGATATTTTCGTCCTGATTTGAATTGGATTTTTGTTGATATTCAACAGATTTTGTGAAGCTCTTGCGTTTCAGATTAGTAAGTGATCAAAGGGGCTGATTTTTATTTTCCCCAGTTTGTGTCCAGTTGATTAATGTGTTTTTCAAATTTTAGTGGTCGACATGCTGCGGTGGTATCATGCTGCGCTTTTCCTAGGAAAAATTGTCCATGTGAAAATATCTTCATGGAAATTAAGTCTAAGGACATTTTCAACCAGTAAAATTTGTAATCCTGTAGTAAAATATGTCCAGCATTTAGGAAAATAATGATCGGACATATTTTACTAAAGGTGGACAAATACTCCTAGTTTAAATTGTCCTATGACTAAATTTCCTAGTAGATATTTTCACATGGACAATTTTTCCTAGGAAAGATTGTCCACAGGACAAATATTACTACCGGACATATTTTACTGTTACAGGACCAGGTGGATGAGAAATGTTAGTCGTCTCTGATTGGTCTATGAAAACGACGAATCATGGGGACGATTGACGAGGAGTACACTTTGTAAATAAATAACTCAAATACTATTTTTCCAAAATGAATCACAGTCGTGCTTAAAATAACTACAGTCGATTATTTTTCTTTTATCACAACGTTAGATGGGGTCAAAGGCTAGCTCCTAAAATTGTGATAATTTTGATGCATTTTAAAGTGAGCTCCATTTCACATATGAAACTGCAACGAAATTCGAAAATTATTGTAAATTTTTTCGGGTAGCTCTTCGGTTCTACTTTTTATAATGATTTGTCTACTGTCTTTATTCAACAAATTTCAAAGTTGGCATTTTGTTTTAAAGGCCCGTCATTTTGAATATTTGCACCTCCGTGATATGAGGGGTTCTTTCGGATATGAAGAACTGCACATTTCTGACTTTTATAGGATTATTCTTGACAGCTGGAATTTAATTTTAAAACTAAACTCTAAAAAATAAACTAAGTTTAGGCGAAATAAATCGTACTTTTGTATAAAACCCTATTATATTATCTGAAATGGTATGGAAAAGGATTTTAAATGTGAAAACAAATACATATAGCACAAGCAACGAAAAAATGTCACCAGATTCCCGCTATTTAAGTAGACGTTGGCTTGTCAAGTAATTTTGACAAGAAATAATTAGAGTTATCTCTCGTTGTACACTCAAAAGAACCTGACCAATTGGCATGGTCTACACATCGACTAAAATTTGAAAGTTTTAAGCAAATTTTGGCTTTTTATTTGTTGATTTCTCTTAAACAGTGGACATTACATTCATGATGTACAATTCGTATATGTACTTTCGTTAAAGTTGGAATTTTTCAGAAATAAAGCATAGTTATTTTGCATTCAATGAAAATGTTGAGTCTTACTCAAATTTACCCCGACATTAATACCGATAAATTACAAAAACCAGTCAAAAATAACTTGCATTCTATGATTCAAATAAATATTTTAGGTCTGGATTTTACCGTGAATAGCTCAGTTTTTGTTAGAAAATAAGAGAGTACTACTATTTTCTATAACTTTAAAGATACCGTATCCCAAGCACTGTTTTAGGGTTCCCTTAAAAAAGGAGAAATAAGAGAAATCGTGACGACAGGAACGTTCTACGATAGCTAAAAATTTGAAATTTAATAGTTGTTCTATCATTTAAAACCAAAATTAGCCGTGTGTGATTCCATTAAGACCTTGGGCACCCTACTACAATGTCAACCCTTGGAATATTTGTGTATCTTTTCACTCTTGATATATAGTTTGATGTAAAATACATGCGTATCATGAAATTAATATTACAAAAAACGTCCACGAAGTGCGCAAAAAAAGAAAAAAATTCAGTTTAGACATACTTGCTAGTTTTTTGCACTTACCATCAGAAATGATTTCGAATACCAACCAGGAAAGTTTTGTGAATGCAATGGCTTTATGAAGTTTATAGCCCAATTACAAGTTACTGCAAACAGTCTTTAAATCGAAATTGTGTTAATCTTATTACTGTTACATGCATCGATTTAATGTTGTTTTCATGGGAGTATGATCAAAACAATAACTTTTTGATGTACATGTACATGTAATTTGATTAGTTCAAACGTAGATTCACCTTATCGCATAGTAAAACGAAACGATTCGAATGTTGCTGTGAACAATACACTTAAAACCAACGCTTGGAAGAACCTTTTGTGGAACAACTGCCAGATGCGAAAATATGTGACAATTGCCAAAATAATTATCCAAAAGATATTTTAACCACCTTTTCCACTGTCACAATTTTCTGGAATGATCATTGATAAGAGTGTCTACATTTGATACTTGTTGTTTCTCTATCCATTTCTCACTAGCGTCTCCATTTTATTGCATTCTAATTTCCTATATAGGTGTAAATGATGCATTTTGTGTTGTTCTTCAACGCTCGACATCGTGACACGAATGACAAAAACGGTCTCTTTTTAAATCATATTAACATACCTTGATGTTATATGGTCCAAAGGTGAACTAAATAGTTCTCACTGATGCAGACCTACTTGTCACTTTTTAAGAGGAGCAATTAAGAATCATTATGCCTAAGAAAGGTCACGTAGTTTCAGAATAGATATTTAATGTTTAAGTTTGAAACAGCTCTAATGTTCACATAAAGGCTACTTAAACTTCCTGGGGTTACGATCTTGTGTATCTGTAGATGACAACAGATTTCCCCTTTAACAACTGTGCTTTTCCTCAAATGTATTTGACTTCATAAGGAGAAGTCCATTTGATTTTATGGGGGGGGGTTGCGATTTTGTAAATAAATAATTAATCTTAGTGCCAGTAAAAAAATATTCTACTTCTCCTTCTAATGAAAATAAATAATTTAATTTTAATTTGAAAGATATTTTTTTTTGCAAATAGAAATAAATAATCTTAGGTGATATTGGTGTGTGTAAATAAATAATTTGTTCGAGATATAATACACGGATGCCCCGCCAATAAATTTATCGCAAAAATATTAATCCAAGTCAATCTTTCATAAAATTACTTCCCTGTCACTGATTTGTGATGAAATGCAAAATTTGACCAAAGTCATTCTACCATAAAATGTAGGTCATTGACACCGAATTAATTGTGATAAAGCCAGATCTCCTGTAGGTGAATATTACAGTAACTTATCATGATGCTACAATCATAGTAGTTGAGAAAAAACTTAACCAAAGTCACTGAAGGGTAAAATGTAGGTCAAAGCCACATAATTGTCAATGATTTGGGTAGAACCCATCAAGGCAATTAATTTGATGAAACATCTTTTTCTTAAAATATGTAGTTGATGAGAAATGGACTTTAATAAAAAAAACTTAACCAAAGTCACTTAAGCATAAAATGTAGATCAATGCCTCCTAATTGTCAATGATTTGGGCAAGTCTCATCAAGGCAGTTCATTTGTTGACACATCATTGTCTTATGTGTAGTTGAAGAGAAATGGACTCTAACGCAAATCTTTTCCAAAGTCACTGAAGCGTAAAATGTAGGTCAAAACCACCTAATTATCAATGATTTTGGTAGTATTCATCAAGGCAATTAATTAATTAGATAAACATCATTGTCTTATAATGTAATTTTTGTTGAGAAATGGACTTTAACACAAAACTTTACCAGAGTCACTCAATCATGAAATGTAGGTCAAATGGTTAAACTACCAATGCTATAAAATATCTTCCTACCGACCTACTATTATATATAGAATCCACAATTTCATCGACTTGAGAAACGACATTTCTACACTAGAGATAGTTAAATTTTCAAATATTTTAAACGCGAAGCTTGCCGAGCGTTTAAAATATTCGAACATTTAACTATCGAGAGTGTAGAAATGTCGTTTCTCACGAGATACAGTTGTGGATTTTATTTCTCAAATGATTTCAGGGAGATTTTGGACAAAGACATGAACCCCTTTTCTGATTATCTGTAAATGGGTTCCTTGAGCGTGACATCATCAGGCATTGTCGCCTTTTTTCATGACGTCACAATGGTCAAGTCGGAAAACGGCAAACATATTTGATGTCATAATTGAATTTCATCCAATCACTTGCCGAGAAAAACATTCTCTCTAGAGAGGGGAAATAAAGTTTCTACAACGAGAACTAAGTTGATTATGAAATTTCTCACATCGAGTTAAATAAATTTTGCCAATGTTTCAAAACGAGGCTTGCCGAGTTTTTTAACATTTGAAAATTTATTTAACAAGAAATTTCATATTAACGTGTTTAAGTTGCAGAAAATGTTTCCCAAATGGCCATACAGCTCATTAAAATTATTGCAGTTGGAGTTAACATATGTGTTATGGTCTCATGTTCATTTACTCCATATCATTTCGTAAAATATTTACAGGAGTTTGTCTTTTATTGCAGTGTGGAGTTGGTAAAACAATTCCCCGTGATAGAGATGTATGCTCTTTATTTTTTTTAGATATGGTGTACTTGTACATGAGATAATATCTCATGTGTACACTTTGTTCAATTACTATTATCTAAATTTGTGTAAATTCTAAAACCTAAGGATTAATTCCCTCCATCGTAGTTTTGTCCTTAGCTATATTTGATATTACTGATTATTCGGATTTCGTTTGGTTTTATGCGTTTTAATCATTTTTGAAATTATGGATTTCCTTAGTTTGGGTTCTAGTGCTGCTGATGAGGAATTAATTTCCAAAATGGCCATACAGCTCATTAAAATTATTGCAGTTGGAGTAAACATATTTGTTATGGTCTCATGTTCATTTACCCCATATCATTTCGTAAAATGACATAATGTAAAACACAGAGGATTATGTTCCGAATAGATTTGGCGGGAAATTCCACGCGAGAGAGACGAGAAATATTTTTATCACACCGGTCAGGCGTTGGATAAATTTGCTAGAAATTAGAGAAACGTATTTCTCCAACTGTTCAGGAAACGTAAAAACAGGACAGAAATTAGAGAATGTTTTATCTCTTACAGTTTCTGAGAAATGTACTTTAATGCAAAACTACTGGTCGTACGGACGGAAGGACGGACAAGGGCAACACTTTATGCCCCTTTGTGGCTTCTGGGGAAAAATCTTTGATTCCTTTCCCAAAGTGTTCAGTTGTCATCCTATATTTGTTCCGCCTAACATTGTTCCTTTGGAAGAAATATTATAAACATTGATATTATATTTCTTCTTTTGGGAACATCTGTTAATTAACGTTTATTCCGTTAGGAACAAATACTGTAACATTTGTTCCTTTGGAAAAGATATTCTATAAAATTTTATCCTTTTGGAACAAATGTTATGACAGAACTTCTGTTCCTTGACACAATGTAGTTTTGCATTCATCACTGGTGGCATCTTAGATAAGGTGCAAACTTGCAGAATGTTTTAAAGGTACCTCCCAAGGACTATTGTGATCAAGATTGGTTCCAATTTGTCAAATACCTTCAGAGAATATGTTTCCCCTAGGGTCCAATGTTAAAGAAAGTACCCCCCTTGTGGCTTTCTTCGACATGGTGTGGTGCAGATCTGCCGGCCACCACTTTTAAAATGGACCACCAAAGCAACTTTGCGCGAGTTTGGTTCCGTTTTGGCCTTAAGGACAACATTTCCGAATGTGCGTTTATAGAGACCAATGTCAACTATGCCCCTGATGCCAGCTTTGATTGATGAGATGCGAACCTTCTGGATATCTTTTTGAAAGGGACCATCTAAGGACTATTGTGCCTTAGTTTATTTATAATTAGCCCAGAAGTTTCAGAGATCTTTGAATGTTTTTTTCTGTCATTAGGGTCCAATTTTAAATAGTTTTTAAAAAGTCTGTCAAATAATTGTGTGATGCGTACAGTGTGTGTGTTGTGGTGTCTATGCTTATCACTCTCGCTTTCAGCCACACCGTTGGATAGCAGCTTGCTGTGAAAAGGAAGCCGAGTGTATAAGTCTTCCCTTCCAACTATAGCCTCTCATGCAGTAAGACCTATGTAAGCCCAGTAATGGGATCCTCCCCGAGGTGATCGACGGTAACTGGGCACCTTGCGGCCCAGGCTAAATCACAAGGTCTCTTAGGAATCTAGGCACCTAGATGGACGGCATGCCAGTCCCAACGGCGAGTGGATACGCCCTGATGCCTACAAACCTAGATCCAAGCTATGGGTAAATAGTAACCGCTGCCTTGCAGATGACTTGGGAAAGTCAAAGGTTATGGAAGTAAATCTAGACAGAAAATCCGGGGAGATGATCCCGTCACAAAGGTAATGGGAGCATCTAAGGAAGGGAAATCCTAACAGAAAACCACTGACCCTCCGAGTCCAGGGGGTTCTTGCACGGCTAATCACCGGATATGGTAAAAAGAATTGATTACGGAAATCAATGATACCATACCTCTCCTTGTTAGAAATACCGGTGCAGCGAACACCATGACGCCTGTGGGGGAAAGCCGTGAGGAAGCTCACAGGTCGATGTCATTTTTCACACCAAATGACAATATTTTCATTGGAAGCTGGAATGTAAGAACTATGTACTCGGCAGGAAAAACAGCACAAGTTGAAAAAGAAATGGATGGATACAAACTTGACATTCTTGGTCTCAATGAAGTAAGGTGGACAGAAAACGGAAAAAATATCTCTACATAGTGGAAAAACTATCCTCTACTCAGGACGAGAAGATGGCCTACATCCGGAAGGAGTTGGAATTATGCTTTCAAAAAGAGCGAAAAAATCAGTTTTAAAGTTTGTCCCACTTCCTTTAGATAATGGAAATCTTACGATTTTAGCTTGATTATTTCACTAATCTTTATCATTTTTGGTATGTTAATCAAGAATGACCATAGATAACTGAATAATGTTGAATTCGCCGTTTACGACATGCACAAAAGTCTGCAGTCATGTGCATTTTCACAATTTTTTTTCAAGCTGGTGAAAATTTCTAAGTGATGGATTGTCCTATTTAAGGGTGACCAAGTAACTTGATAAAATAGATGACCCGAGTTGACCTACCTATTAATAGCAAGGTGTACTCGTTCGGGGCTAACAATTGTAATCCACGGACACTTTGTTTGTAAACACCAAATAGAAATTAGCAGTACATTAACAGTTTCTTTCAAATATTTCTTTTGCAATTTATGCATGCATATTTCAGTTACATGTTTGGGTATTTCGTTGAATTATTTCATTTACGGGTATTATTTTTTTTAACTAAAAGGGGGTCCAAGCACATGGTAAAAGCCAAAGTGAAACTTGTTTATCATCTGACTTCGGATAATACCTGCCAATACCTATTTCAGAATGGTCCAGTCTTCTCGATAATGGTGCGCCGAAAATATTATCCCTTTTAAAGCATGGAGCAATTTTAAAAAGTATTTTTTCTTTCCATTTGTATAGGAAACCATCAAATTAAAAGTGGTTTCAGAAGTGTACAATATTTTTACACAACCATGCAAAATCCAGTGCCCAAATATGCAATATTAAAGTCAGCAGAAGAGAATTTCCATTATCTAAAGGAAGTGAAACAGACTTTATTTAGAATGGAAACCAATCAATGAAAGGCTCCGACCTACCTTTGGGTGTGGGGTTTCCTCACCGTTCATTGAAGATCTTATGGTGGCTTTGAGTTGTTATTGCTCCCCTTAGGGTCGTTGTCTCTTTGAAACATTCCCCGTTTCCCTTCTTTTTCTTATTCTGTATGTTCGGTTGTATTGTATACTTCCACACTGAAAATAAGCATCATAGTAGCAACAAACGATGCTAAAGAAGAAAAGAAAGAACATTTTCTTTAACATCTTCAATGGTCATAAACACCGTCCAAAAACATGACATCTTGATAGTGATTGGCGACTTCAATGCAAAGGTTCGTAGTGTCAACGAAGGTCATGAAAATGTCATGGGAAAACAGGGTCTAGGAGTCAGAAATGAAAATGGAGAAAACCTGGTAGAGTTTTGTGAAATTAACAAGTCATAACCGGCACCATGTTCCCTCATAAACCTCGACACAAAGTTACTTGGATATCGCCAAATGGAAAGACGGACAACCAAATCGACCATATGCTCATTTCAAAACAGCATAGAACATCATGCTTAGACACAAGGTAAATGAGAGGAGCAGATGCAAGCAGCGATCACTAGCTCATACGTTCTAAGATCAGAATTAAACTAAAGGCATTTAAGAAACAAATTGAGAATCGAAGAATCAAACATGATACCACCAAGCTTCAACATCCTGATAAAAAGAAGGCATTCTCCATCGCGCTGAAAAATAGATTCCAAGTGCTAGAACATATGGAGTCAGTTGAGGATATATGGGAAACAATGGAAAAGGGCTACATTGAAGCTTCAAAGGACATATTTGGAGCAAAGAAAAGAGGGCATAAACCTTGGATAGGTAAAGAATCCTAGAAACTTGTTGATGAACAAAATCAAGTAAAACGACAATTAAACAACAGCAGATCTAAAAGACTGAAAGAAAACCTAAGATCAAGATATAGTAGAAAAGACAAAAGATTAAGACCAGCATTAGAAATGACAGAAGAAATTGGACAGAAGATCTGATAGAAGAGGCAGAGGCAGCAGCCAACAATGGTCATATGAAAACAGTTTATGAGGTAACATGGGTACTTAGTAATGAGAGGAGAACAGAAACATCAACAATAAAAGACAAAAGATGGGAACATCCTAGCAGCCAGGATGACATAAAGGAGAGATGGAAAGATCATTTTAACAATGTTTTAAATCGACCTCAGCCAGAGAATCCATTAATAGTAGAGAACGATGGCAACGTGATAGATGAAATAAACACAGGTGTCATAGAGAGACGAAATAATTAAAGCAATGAAAAGGCTTAATAAAAATGCATGGGTGTTCCGCGGAACACATGTGTCGCCTGCACTATATATATTATGCAATTCCTGTTTTGTTATATAATGACAAAGTCCAAGGATAATAAGAGAAGAACAAAAATTAAAGAAACGGTGCACATCTGCAATATATATTAAAGCATTTATGCAAGTTTGGTTGGAAGCTACCAAGCGGTCTAGAAGAACTTGCGGATAATGGAGGTATACCCTATGTCGCCAATAAGCTAAAATGACAAAGTCCAAAGATAGCTGAAGAATCTAAAAAAACAATAAAAATAAATGAAAAACTAAAAACATGGTGCACATCTGCAATATATATTATAGCATTCTTGCAAGTTTGGTTGGAAAGTACCAAGCGGTCTAGGAGGAGTTGTGGATAATGGAGGTATACCCTATGTCGTCAATAAGTTAAAATGACAGTCAATAAGTTAAAATGACAAAGTCCAAAGATAGCTAAAAAATCGGAAAAAATAAAAAATAAATGAAAAACAAAACGCATGGTGCACATCTGCAATATATATTGAAGCATTCTTGCAAGTTTGGTGGGAAAGTACTAAGGGGTCCAGGAGGAGTTGCGGGTAATGGAGGTATCCCCTTTCACGCCAACAAGCTAAAATGACAAAGTCCAAAGATAGCTAAAAAATCTGAAAAAAAATATAAATAAATGAAAAACAAAATGCATGATGCACATCTGCAATATATATTGAAGCATTCTTGCAAGTTTGGTTGGAAAGTAACAAGCGGTCTAGGAGGAGTTGCGGATAATGACAAAGTCCAAAAATTGCTTCAAAATACAAAAATATCAATGTTGCATAAAAAAACCGTAAATTTTGTTATGCTGTACACGTATTTCAAGGAGCAACCTCTCATCAGCAGCATTAGAATCAAATAATATGGAAAGCCATAATTCCCAAAAATAGTCAACAAAGATGTCATTACCCAAATACCGAATAATTCCTAAAGGTTCCTCGGAACCTAGTGTCTCGCCTGCTCACTCCACTGTCATTCTAATTTGATGTGGTTGTTAAGTGTATCTATGGACTATATGCAATAATTCTACATCAAAATTAAAGTCCTTATTCTCAATTTAGTATAAACATTGTTGATATATGGACCTAAATCGAAAATTTAGCTAAATTCATTGAAACGGAAAATATAGGTCAGGGTGACATAATTCTGGTATGGATGTTGGTTACTACTAAAGATGTAACCACTTACCAATAATCATCAGTCTATGGCATGTATGTGCTGAGATATGGTGCAAACAAAAAAATTTCATACAAAAAAACTAAGTCCAACTAATGGAAAAATACGAAAAATTGGAATTGTTTTTGTCAAAAACTTAACTTGGGGTACAATAAGGAAGTTGTACTGAATATTGTGTCAAAATTTCATTGCTATTGAATATGATTTGAGAAAGTTATTGAAGTTCAAAAAAAGTTTAACATTTGGGTTAACGAAATGTTAACGACGCCGACGCCGACACAGACACCGACACCGACGGAATCTATCGTCGCTTTGTCTTGCCTTCGCGACATTCGTCGCAGAAGAGACAAAAAGGAAGCCAAATCCAGTACTAAGGACATCTACCGAGTGTCATACACGGAATGAAGCCATAGTATTTTTAAGGGGTTAGAATTTTGATAAAAACAGTAAATTTCTATAAAACGCAAGGTAAATTTTCATGTCAGACAAGTCTGACTATTGGACTGGTGAATACCCTCGGGGACCTCTGGTCCACCAGCAGTGGCATCGGTCCAATGGTTTAAAAATACAAAAATACCAATCTGGAAAAACATAAATAAGGAAAAACTAAATGCATGGTGCACATCTACAATATAAACTGAAGCATTCCTGCAAGTTTCGTTTCAAAGTGCTCAGCGGTTTAGGAGGAGATGCAGATAATGTTTTGGAGCCATACAGACAGACAGACAGACAGACAGACGGACGGACGCAAGACGATGGATAGTGATCCCTATGTGTCGATCCTGCACCTAGGTGCAGGCGACACGAAAATGGAAAGTCGGGAGGAACTGATGGTATAACAACTGAAATTCTGAAGGCAGACATGACAACAACAGTGAAGTATCTTGAAAAACTGTTTACAGCTATTTGGAATGAAGAGAAAATACCAGACGACTGGAGCAAAGGCTTGATAGTCAAAATCCCGAAAAAAGGCGACAAGTCAGCATGCGACAATTACCGAGGCATCACCCTACTATCAGTGCCAAGTAGTAGGGTGCCCAAGCGACGATTTTTTCGAATTTGGGTTAACGGAATCACACACACCTGCATTATACATTTTTGGAAAGAGGAGACCATGGCGCATCGAAATAACAATGTCGTAGAGATCAAATTTGGTCACATTTTATTTAAATTGGGGTTAAAGGTCATTTTCTAAAATCAAGAAAAATCTCACGGAACTAAAAGTTTGCTTCATTTTACCAACAAACATCTAACGAAATTTTCAAAAAATGATATTAATTTTTTTCCAGACAGATCATTGCTTTATTTTTTATAATTATTTGTCATTTATCTTCATTAAACAAGTTTCACGGTTACCATTTGTTTTTGAGATGTGAAATTTTAAATATTTGCACCTGAAATATATAAAGGACGCTTCCAATTATTATTGATAGTATTTTCTAGGTTTTTGTTGAACCATTATTTAAAGGAAACCTTGAATTAATTTTTAAAGCCTGACCTATTCAAAATTGAATAAAACTTGGACAAAATAAATCGCATTTTTGTTTTTGGTATTACTTGAGTAAATTTCCATGAAAAACACGCACTACCATAAACGCCAATAAAACCAATAAAAATTGACCAAAATCCTGTTATATCATCTACATGGAAAGCAAAATCTCAATTTAAATATAAAAACATTAACATATACATGAAAATTCGAAATTCGACCAATTAAAAAAAATCTCAAACAGATCCAAATAATTTGACAAGACTTGGTCTACCATGTTATTCTACCTTCATATAGATTAGAGTTGTCGCACTTTGTACGTTTCAAGATTTATCAAGCTATAAAAATGCCAGATTCACATAAAATTTTGAAAATTTTACGCAAATTTAATGCTTTTATATGTTGATTTCTCTGGAATGGCAGACATGACACCCATGATTTTTGGCACATATGTACAGATTGTAGTCATGTTTCCATTTAAATTAAAATATTTCGAAAATTCAGGTTAGTAATTTTGTATGCAACAAAAATGTCTGAAATTCATGACCATTTTTATTCTAATTTTAACACCGACAAATTATAAAAATCAATGAATAATAAGTTACATTCTAGCTAGTCAAACAAAAATTTAGGTCTGGACTTTCACAAAAATAGCTTTTCATCAGGTTATCAGAGAATCTTACTAATTTCTATAGATTTAAAGATACCATATTTAAGAATCTGCTATAGAGTACCCCTTAAAACTGAGAAATTACAGAAATCGTGACCACGGAAACTTTCTACGACAGTGAAAAATATACAATTTAATAACTATTCCAGGCTATAAAACAAAAATTAGTCGTGTGTTATTCTGTTAACCCAAACTCGCAAACTAAGCGTCTTTTTGGACATTGGGCACCCTACTAAAGTAAGATCTTCTCCAGAGTAATCATTCAGAGAATACAAAATGGCATAGATGACAAATTGCGAGAAGAACAAGCTGGATTTAGAAGGGGAAGAAGTACCACTGAACATTTTTTTTTACACCGAGGAACATACTAGAACAGTGTAATGAATGGAATGCACCCCTTTTTATCAACTATGTCGATTTTGAACTAGAAGCTCAGAGACTGAGCCTGTATCGCTCACCTGACAAAATACTTAACAGCAGGGTTTTCGATGTTCTGCATGGTGGCCATGCTTTTTTGTCGAATTGAAATGAAATGAGCAATCTTTGTGAAGGACCTTCCATACATCATTCCTGTAAAGTCTGGTTGTGTTTGCTTCAGTGGTTTCCGAGGAGTTGATGAAAATGATGTTTTTCCCAAAGGGTCCAATGTTAGATACAAGTTCCGCGCTGGTGGCCATGTTTTCTGTCCAATCGGAACAAAATGAGCAATCTTTGTAAAGGACCTTCCCTACTTCATTCCTGTAAAGTTTAGTTGAATTTGCTTCAGTGGTTTCAGAGGAGTTGATGAAAATGATGTTTTCCCATAGGGTCTAATGTTAAATACAAGTTCCGCGCTGCCGACCATGTTTTTTGTTGAATCAGAACGAAATGAGCAATCTTTGTGAATGACCTTGCCTACTTCATTCCTGTAAAGTTTGGTTGAATTTGCTTCAGTGGTTTCAGAGGAATTTATGAAAATGACGTTTTTCCCATAGGGTCCAATGTTAAATATAAGTTCCGCGCTGGCGGCCATGTCTTTTGTCGGATCAGAACGAAATGAATAATCTTTGTAAAGGATCTTCCATACATCATTCCTGTAAAGTTTGGTTGAATTTGCTTCAGTGGTTTCAGAGGAGTTAATGAAAATGATGTTTTCCCATAGGGTCCAATGTTAAATACAAGTTCCACGCTGGCGGCCATGTTTTTTGTCGGATCGGAACAAAATGAGCAATTTTTTGTAAAGGATGTTGCCTACTTCATTCCTGTAAAGTTTGGTTGAATTTGCTTCAGTGGTTTCAGAGGAGTTGATGAAAATGTGAAAAGTTAACAGACGGACGACGGACGGACGATGGACGACGAGCGCCAAGTGATGGCAATAGCTCACACTGACCCTTTGGATCAGGTGAGCTAAAAAGCATTCGACTTAAATCACAGAGAAAGTCTATGGTCCATCATAAAACACTATGGCATACCGGAAAAATTAATCAAAAAGATAAAACTACTGTATGACACTTTCCAGTGTTCGGTACTGGTTGATGGTGAAGAATCGGGGTGGTTTAAAGTTACAACTGGTGTAAAACAGGGCTGCGCTATGTCCGGATTCCTATTCCTCCTAGTCAGTGACTACATAATGAAGAAATCAACAGAATAAGGGGGAAGTTTACAACTAAACTTGAAGACTTAGATTTCGCAGACGATCTAGCACTTCTGTCATCAAAGTACCAGACATTCAAAGGAAAACTCGGAAACTGTATGAACATGCAACAGGTTGGCCTCAAAATAAACACCAGAAAGACTAATGTAATGACACTGAACACTACCATACAAGATTCGGTAAAAACAGACCGCCGCCCCAACAATTAGAGGACGTCGGGACTTTCACATACCTAGGGCGCATTGTAACATCACAAGGAGGTTGTGACCAAGATATCAAAAGCAGATTAGAAAAGGCTAAACAACAATTCCGACGCTTAAACAAGATTTGGAAAACATCAAAATGTTCTACTCAAACAAAGATACGCCTGTTTAACAGCTTGGTTATATCAGTACTTACCTACGGAAGTGAAACCTGGAAAACAACAGAGAGGGGCAAGAAAAAGCATGATACATTTCAAAACAGCTGCCTAAGAAATATACTTAAAGTCAGATGGCCTGAAAAAATAACAAAGAATCACATCAAAGAACAAGAACTACAAACATCAGTTCAACAATTATGCCGAGAAAATGGAAATGGATTGGGCATATCCTCCGATTTGACAACAGTAAGATGATATGCACACACTGTCACTCATTCCGACACATACAAACTAAAAAAGATTCATACAAATACTCTTTTTATCCTAGAACAATCATTCAATGGAACCTTCTATCAATTTCTGCTGTACAGTGCTCTACAGTTGACACTTTCAAAGAACAGATCCCAATATCTGTTCTTACACAGCAATTACAAATATAGAAAAAAAATCCATTCAATGTACATAGTTTTATTTAAATGTACTGTATAGAAAAATTTAAAAAAAAAGGAAAAAAAATGTAAATAATATGTCATGAAAATTTGTAA
>MJUU01000311.1:24779-51248 GCA_002080025.1 Modiolus philippinarum | reverse complement strand
GGGGTCAGTGTATCTCTTTGTAGGAAAAAAAAAGAATGCAAATTAAGAAAGTGTTTGTAGTTTGTTATATTTCAAATCATTATTGAATAAATTTTGAATTATACATTTTTATATGTTTCTATAGTCTTGAAACCCTGTGACTCAGTATTTTATGGTTAGTAATGTTTTTTGAAAAAGCTAAAGACATTATTACAAACCAACCCACAGAGAACTTAAATAGTCACATTTTATGACCCAACTTAACCATATATAGTCATAATTGATCATTATTATAATCACAACTTTTTCCACAGCCATGAAATCTGCAAGCATGGTGTCAGAATTACATGTTATCACCTAACTTGACCATAGATAGCCATAATTGATCAAAATTATTAATCGCAACTATTTCCACAGCCATGAAATGTGCAAGAATGAGGTCAGAATGACATTTTATGACCCAACTTTACCGTAGACAGCCATAATTGATCAAAATTATTAATCACAACTATTTCCACAATCATGAAATCTGCAAGCATAAGGTTAGAAAGGCATTTTATGACCCAACCTGACCATAGATAGCCATAATTGATCAAAATTATTAATCGCAACTATTTACACAGCCATGAAATCTGCAAGCCTAAGGTCAAAATGACATTTTATGTCTCAACCTAAGCACAGATAGCCAAAAATTGTCATAATTGATAACAGCGAGTATGTCAACAGCCATGAAATCTGCAAGCATAAGGCCAGAATGACATTTTATGACCCAAGCAACTAACAAATAACAAAATATGGTCAGAATTCTTCAACAGAATTTTATCATAGTTATGAAATTTGCTAGTCTCAAGTAAACCAATAGATCTAACCATTGAGGGTCATTATTTTTCATTGCAACTTTTATCACAGCCAAGAAGTTTGAGCCATATTTTACATATTTCTATAGAAATACAAAAATTCTATAAGCTATAATAAAATTTTTTCCATGCATTTTTTTACTTTCCTGATGAAATCACTACTGACAACGTATTGTACTTTCATTTCCGCTGAAGTACAGTCACTTACATACATAATTAAATCTGAAAGAAAATTAAGTCCAACAGTGCTTCTTGTAATTAAGAAAATTTAATGTTTCGCAAAATAATGTGAGATGTCACATCGCAGTTTAAATAAAACAGAGGTTTCCCGCACATTTCGCATTTCCGGAACTTGCAATTCTCACGCCGGAAGTTAACATGACAAAAACCGGAACCAGAACTTGCAGTTTTCATAGACTTTAAAATCTCATACGACAACGGCATAGGCAAGTTGCAGGGGTATGAAATATATTTTAATGCAACATTTATATAACGGAAGCTTTGATTGGTCAAAAGTGACAATCAATTCTACCATCTACACACCTGGGACAGGAAAGGTTCTCTGTTTAGTCTGGTTCCTTTTATTATTACAAATACACAAGTCAAAAATAGAGAAATGAAATCGTTTAATTGCATTACCCGAGGGCGTCAATCTTGATTTAACGATAAAATTTTTCCCTTGCAGGCTTCGCTACGCGTCGCCTGTAAACTGCATTTTGACCGTCAAATCTACGATTGACGCCCTCCTTGTAATCAAATAATGTACTGTTATTGCTAAAACATAGACATTTCAGTGTGTTTTATAAAATTAATACACCGTAATTGAACCTAAAAAGGCGAAAAGGCGATCAGAACAACGACAGTAGAATACCGAAGGAACGAAGCACAAGATTACATAAATCAAAGTCCAGAGACAAGGTAAAATCAAGAACACCAGAAGACGGAACACCAAAGACATTACATGCCCAGAGGTATAATTTGGTCCGATACGGAACTTCTGTAGAGTACTTTACTTTTCTTAGTATATTGTTATTGTCCTGTTGTTCAAGGAGCGTCTCGAGCTTAAAATTAATCAAAAATTTATTTTGCTCAACTCATGAACTTTTTCATTTGTAAGTGATGTGAGCAATATTATTAATGCTCATGGCGAGGTAAAGCTAATTCTTTAAATAACAAGACACGGCAGATATCAAATAAGAATTGCACATGATGTATGTGAAATGAACACATACATTAATTAAATACTAGTACAAATGTAGTTAGATTTTACGTCTAGTGAGCAATATTTCAGCTATACCAGAACGAGAACAAGTCAATTAATTAATAAAATTAAGAGTTAAATCCAACAAAACCCATCGGAAAGTTTTTAATTTGATTTTTCTTCCGTAGTGCAACAATGTTACTTGCAGACTATGATTCTTGTGCTAGCCGGTAGTTTAGCGGCGACCCGTGATTCTTTGACTCACCTTTCTAAATTACGTATTGTCTTAATCTTTCCTCTTGAAGATTGTGGTCTTGGAGTCACTAGTCTACCTTTATTGGGTTTTATAAGCATGTTAATTAAACTGTAAGGAAACGGGATAGAGAAAGGGGAGGTTTGGGTACCCATAAACCAGTTTAACCTCATCGCTGGCTCCTGCTTGAAGTGCTGGTACCAAGTCCTGCTACATCCTGAGTTCCTATCATTGTCTTCGTTGGTCTTTTGTCTTTTTATTTGTTTTCTTACGCAGTTCCCTGGTAGATTGTGGTTCGCGACTTAAATTTTAGATGTTCCCTTCTCTCCTTAAGAAATATAGAAGGGATCTTCATAGTGCATGGAACACAGTTCTACAATTGTTAGCATACAGGCTTTCCGCTAAGACAGGACATTCTATAATTCACATCATTCAGTATAAAGACCTCTTCTATATTTTTCTAAGGAAAGCAGACTGACTGGGAGTCGTAGAATAGGCTAAAATTTCCTGTCCCTTCCCATATGAAAAAAGGGATGGGAATAATCCCTATAAATACATGATAAGATTAAGCAAATGGAACAAAAATTTTTGTTTTACAGTGGCAACTCGTTCATTCTTGACTGAACTACATCAGTATTCAAGCTTGACAGAAATTTCAAATCAAGATCTGACCTGAAACAGACAGTTTAATACATCTTAGTGAATCAAAATTAGCAATGACAAAGTGATTTATATGTGGGCTGTACTTTTAGTTAGCACTATTTAGTTTAAATAAAATCTTCAATATCAAGACTGAACCATAGCATAGGAAAAAGAAGGGAAACGGGGAATGTGTCAAAGAGATTACGACCCAAAGGGGAGTAATAACAACTAATGACAATAACAGTATTTAAGCTAGACGTATACAGGGCGATTTCAATGAATGTTTTAATTCCGTTGGACAGATATCATGCCAGAGAGTGGTTCCATAACTTTATAATATGTACCCCTAACACACGTGGTCCTTTGAATAAACAATGAATGTATGTTGAGTAAATACACAGGTGGCTAAGTCTATACAAATACATGGTAGAATATCGCTTTTATTGTAATTATTTATTCGGAAGTCACCATGAGGAATTCAACAATAAGCTTTGCTTATGCATCAGAGTAGGTTCAAGACGGCCAATAGCACCAGTTTGAGTGGAATTCCTTGACAATTTTCGATGTAGCATTATTCGACAATGAGATTGCCACAAAACGTAAAATTTGAATTGAGCCGAAGATTTCTATAAATCCATCAAAGAATTGTATTTGAATTGTAATGATAAAAGTAATGCCATTTAAAACTTCAAAATTTCATTTTATTTATGTCTTCGTGCAAAGTATTAATACCCACCCTCAGGCAGATGGACCTCACATATTTCTACATAATACATGTAATATATACCGGATGGCACAGATGGACTGATTGAGAATTCACAATACCTGAACCAGACAGTTTAATATATCATAGTGAAATAAAATAAACAATGACAAAGAGATACAGATGTGGGCTTTGCTTTTAGCATTATTTAGATTTAATATAAATTCAATTTTATTTTCAATACAAGTTTCTCCTGAAAGAAATAGATCAATATCTATTAATTGAATATCATCAATCTGTTTACATTTTGATATGATGAATATGTCAGGTATTATTGTTAATTCATTTTTTTTTTCAATTTAATTCTCGTTTAGCTTTCGTGAAGTTATACCTAACTTCAATAGAGTGGAAAATAAATAAAAATCTTTTTTTTTCTTTCATACATTTAATGGGAATCATTTGTTATTTGAATATTCGTTATCCCGTAAGGTGTTGTATACTTTTTTCGTTAACCAGAAGAAAATGTTCATTCGCAATTTAACTTTTTTTCCATCAAAAATTTTGAAATGGTTCCGTGTTTACTAAATTAAGTTGCCATTACGTAATTGTCATTAATGAATTAGCATTTTTCTATATTTTTGACAGGGTACAGGATCACTAAAACATTAACATTTTACTTTTATATACATGTTATGTTACAGTTCTCTATTTTATACCCCGAAACGTTTGTCTTTCAATGTGTTTGCAAGTTAGTAACCGTAAGAGCTGTTTATGTCATATTTTCAAATTAATTCATCAATTATTCAAAACGTTGTAGTTATTTGTTTATTTTTCTTACTTAGAATTTATACTGAAAAATTTGCCGAAAGTTTATCTCATACATCCTTCTGAATATCTCGTTCTTATTTTGTCAGAACGCGAAGTATCATATTAACCTGTGCATCACGTATTTTTGGTTTGATATATATCAAACTTTGAATAAATAATGGCTAGTACTTAAGTACCCATATTGAATTTTGTATTGAGGTATTCTCGGAGCCTCTTCAGAATATCTTTTCCAAATTTTGTCGAATCAGAAAAGTTATTTTTGTACTTAAGTATCCAAAATATTTTTTTTATCCGGAGCTTATTTCAGGAACCCTTCAAACTTTCTATTTCAGATTTTGTATTCAGTTTACATAGTATAACTGTAAGTACTTTTGTTTGCCATATTTATACCCCCGCTTTGAAAAAGCGGCGGGAATATAGTGATGGTCGTGTCCGTCCGTTCGTCTGTCCGTCCGTCCGTAGCACATTTTTGGTCACAGTTTTCTCAGCTTGTATGTGTTGGAATGATTTCATATTTTGTCAGAAGCTTGATTATGATGAGTTGTAACGTGTAAGCTATTTTCGGGTCTGTCGTGTCGCTACTCCCTGTTTGCCGATATGTTGAAGGTTACTATAACACACTATGGATGAGAAATTTTCGTCACAGTTTTCTCAGCTTGTATATGTTTGAATGATTTCATATTTGGTCAGAAGCTTTATTATGACAAGTTGTAACGGATAAAGCTGTTCTCGGGTCTGTCGTGTCGCTACTTCCTGTTTGCCGATATGTTGAAGTTTTATTATTTTATATATATAACACACTATGGATGAGAAATTTTCGTCACAGTTTTCTCAGCTTGTATATGTTGGAATGATTTCATATTTTGTCAGAAGCTTATGATAAGTCGTAACGTGTAAGGCATTTTCGGGTTGTCGCGTTGCTATTTCCTGTTTGTCGTTATGTTGCAGTTTTACTATAACACACTATGATTGAGAAATTTTCGTCACAGTTTTCTTAGCTTGTATATGTTGGAATGATTTCATATTTTGTCAGAAGCTCGACTATGATGAGTCGTAACGTGTAAGGCATTTTCGGGTATGTCGCATTGCTATTTCCTGTTTGTCTTTATGTTGCAGTTTTACTATAACACACTATGAATGAGAAATTTTCGTCACAGTTTTCTCAGCTTGTACATTTTTGTATATGTTGGAATAATTTCATATTTTGTCAGAAGCTTGATTTTGATGAGTCGTATCGTGTAAGGCATTTTCGGGTATGTCGCGTTGCTATTTCCTGTTTGTCGTTATGTTGCAGTTTTACTATAACACTCTATGGGTGAGAATTTTTTGCCACAGTTTATTTGGCTTATATAGGTCGGAATGATTTCAAATTTTACTGGACCTTTATGATAATGAGTTGTAAATGTGTAAGCCATTTACAGCTCTGTTGTGCATGCACTTCCTGTTTGCCGATTCTTTGATGTTTGATTAAACTAATGCTTTATTACCACTTCCTGTTTTTTTGGCTTGTATGAGTGAGGTTGATTTCAACTTTGGTCTGGACAGCTGTTTAAAGAATTGTATTACACTTTGGAAGCGGGGGTATTTTGTGGCCCAGCGGACCACAGTACTTCTAGTTATAGATTTGATTAATATTTTTAAGGTATAAAATTTTCGGATTTTCTTACTTAAAGTATGTACCGAAAATTTGTCAGACGCTTATCTTATCAACCCTTCTGAATATACATTTTTTATATTTTCAAATTACAGATTGTTAGTGATCATAAATACGTGTGCTTCTGGTATTCTTAGAGTGATTTTTTAAATTTGTAAAAAGTTAAGACACTTTTTTAATTTTTCTTCTTAGAGTCTTTAATAAAAATATGTGTGTGTGTGGGGGGGGGGGGCTAATCACAGAAAAGATTTCTTTGTGACTTTGGTTCTGGGGATTAGATAAAGAGGAAGCGGGGTATAACGTTTTTCAATTCGTTGTACACGGTGTCAGTAGTTAGTTTTTAGAGTTAAATTCATTAATATACTCGTTTTTATTTTTAAACATTACTCCTATGTAAAACACTTAATCTTTCTACTGAAGTTTTGGTGCTTTTATGAATGGCTACTCGTAATTTTTCTCACTTTTTGAAAAATAAAACTCATCTTTTTATCATAGCAAAAATAAAGTAAATAGGAAAGTATTACTCCGGAGATACCTTCAATTAACCATAAGTAATTGTTAACTTACTTTTTTTTGAATTGGTGCAAACCATAAGAGGACTTAAAAAATTAACAACACATTGCTATCAGCCCTGAAGTATCAGATGTACTCTTAAAAATATTTAGTACATCGTATGGCTATCACCTGTTTTAGAGTAAAGTACTAAAATCATGGTAAATTAAATGTGTCAACAGCGTATCACCTTCCTATCTTCAGGATGGATATATTGACCATGACTTGCATCATTATGTTTATTTAAAATCTGTAAGATTTTAATGTCATTTATTTTGTATATTTATTCCATAAATAATCCATGTTTTCACTTCACTTTTGATCAGAAGTCTTACTGTGAGATTGCATAATTATCTTCAGGGTAATTCCTACACCTGTGTACATCTCCACAAGTATTAACACCGAAACATACAGTTCTCATACAAGACTTTGGGACTCCTCTGTATTCGAAGGTAAAAGTATATGTCAGGTAGCAGTAGGGTGGGTTACACTGTATATACCTGCCCATTGAAATAAGTAAAAATTTTATGGGGCACTTTATAACAACAAACTCTTAAATTTAATTTAATGTGGACAATAACATACATCAGATAACTAATTTTAATAACCAATAACAGTAACAGCAGTCAGGGTGATTTTTTTTTTTTTTTTTAGACTGACTGCTCGGTTCTGACTTACCTTTTACATGTTTTAAACACATCCGTTTCGTGTGTTTTTACTTAAGTTAATGTTTTTATGTTGTATATTTTTATACTAGCTCAAAACAACAAGTACAAGTTCAACCAACCAAATGGTATTTTAGGATGAAAAAACAGATGATTGTAACCGTTTCATATAGAAACGACTTTTTTTAAAAGGTCACACAGAAGCTAAACTTATCTTTTACTTAATAAATAGTTTAGATTTATATTTTTGCCTTTATTTCGTAAGACAATTATTTTTCACGTTTCATGTGGTAAATATGATTCACAAATATACATTCAAAACATTGACAGGTGCAATGGTAAAGTGTTTCGAATGATTTTGTCTTTCTTCTGATGAAGAGAGCAAAGCAGGAAAACTACTCATACCTTTGCAAGTGCATATAAATCTATTTGACGAGTTCGTACATTTACTCCATATCATTTCGTAAGTTATTGAAACGTATCGATAGTATGACATTAAATGGTCAATATTTATAAATTCTGTATAAAAGGCAACTTTGTTTTAGGCAACTATTTTATTTCTTCAAAAGAGTTTGACGTTTATGTCCTTATAAATATAGTACATTGAAGTCAAGGTAAATGAACTGTCCCGAGATATATATATATAGGTGAAGTGTTTACATTTTATTTTCAGATATTGTTATAATTACTTTTTCACTTCTGAATATGGTGACTTTAATAAAGCCTAAAATCCTTTTTCAAAATTTTGCCAGAAACATGTAGTAAACAAAAATACTCTGTCCTATATTTTAACAGGTGTTTTATGTTTTCAGCAATAATTAAAGCTTTTATCCTAGATAAGATCAGATAATTTTCTCATGAAAATTCCTGGCGAATAAACTCGTGATTCAAAACTATTTTTACGAACTGATCTTATTACACATTTTACGAACAATTTAAAAAAAAATATATCTTATTGAAGAAATTAGGATAAGAGGAGAAGATAGGGTTGATGACACTGCCAGCCATCTCTTTAATTAGGTGGTCAAAGAACACGAGTGACCCTAGATATGTAGATGAAAATTCAACTTGACAGCTTTAACAGTTTCTGTGACAAGTACTCTTGGACTGCTAGGTGAAATCTCGTTATTACTAACCATAATCAGTTGCCATTTTATTTGTGAACACTTTTGTAAACGCCTCTCACACGTGCTCGCCATTTATTTACTCTGAAAGCTTACTTAACACATTGATTTATTCACTATTTTCACCTTTTTCGGGGCCATTTAGGGCTTGCTATATGGTGTGAGGTTCCTCACTGTGTTGAAGACCGTACGTGACCCCTAGATGCTTTGTTTTGGGTCGTTTTATTCTGGAGATGGGATGTTGTCTCCTTGACCCCAACTCCTTTCTTTTTCATATTTATAATAGCTTAAATTACCTGTTTTCTATCACAACTTCTGTTTTTCTGAATATAGTTTGTCAAAGGTACTGTTGCGCTAAAATTGTGTTCAGTTACAATGATAATAAATTTTAAAGTAAATACTTGAAAACTATCAGGTAAAAACCCCGTCAGAACATATAAGAATATCACTGTCGCACCTTACTTTCCAAGACCATCCATAGAGTAACTCCGAAATGGTTACTAACAACAGGGAGCATTTCCTTGCCTGCCATCCCATCCCGCCCTACCACACCAAAACAACAGAAAATAGGCGGTAGACCACCCAAGGCTTACAAATCCCATTCACCAAACCAATACTCGCCTGCCGACTTAGCAGAACAGCGGAAAGCTAGAAGGTCCATGTCTGAACCTTACAGACCTCATCAAGACCTTCACCTGTCAACACAGAAGGTACCAAGTATTGCACTGACAATACTTGGGGATTTCTTGACTTTTTGTCCACGATCGGAAGAATTTAGCACTTACGCTATAAATACAGATATGCGAACCCTATTAGCACGCTGGTAAAAGATTGTCACGGGAAGTATAGAAATATCTACTACCATATCAAGAAAGATACAACAAATTTGCTTTATTTCCATCAGGTTTGATTGAGCTAATACGAAACAACATTTTTATCATTTCAGTTTTGCTAATCCGATGCACCTTATACCAGTCGTCGTTCTGCATTGTGGGACATTAAGCCACGCCCCTGTATACGTTCTCTTTAACACCAAGATATGTCCCTTGTACTGACGGTTCTTTGTACGGACAAGATGCCCATTTTGCAAGAAGAACCTAGTTTTCCATGAAATACAATGTATTTTGATCAAAAACTGCACTTTGTCGCGCATAATGTAAAGTACATTTATTTTAGCTTATTACACATAACAGATTCGGTTAAAGATGTTGATTCGGTAAATCTTGTTGAATTAGCCGACACATGTGTAAATCTAGGCGCATGAAGTATAGGGCTTTGACCCATATTGTCCATCGTTTAGGAAATCGTCCCACGCATTCGAAGAATGCATTATTCAGATGATCTGATAATATATGGTTACTTTATTCAAGTATACATGTACGTAATGCGCGTCAGCGCGAGGCCTTTTACATGCTGCTTTTTGAGGTAATTTCACCACCAACCACCAATTAGTTCTTTTTCAGTATTTAGCAAATCTCATTGATTTTTAATAGACGAGTTTCCAATTGGTGAATTTTCCCGGAAAATTTTGACGTCACAATATAGATTTTTTGACGTCACAATGTAATGTGACGCAATTTACTCCGATTGACCCCAGGTCAGTCGGGGTAATTCATTCATAAAATGAAATTGGAAATTCGTCTATTAAATCATAGGGAACATGCATAAATACCAAAATGGGCGCATGACACTCCATAATTTTGAAACACCTTTAGATATGTCTGTGTTGGTTAAAACTGAATACTGACAAAACATCTATCTCAGAATCAAATGCTATCTGTCTCAGAATCCCTTGCTCTCCAATTTTTTTAACGGGTTCAGAAATAAAAGTAGTTGTGATAGTGCTATCTGCACCAGGCCTACAGAATAAAGGGCTAAGGATGTTTGCTAAGATTGACATTACATTGCATCTTGCATTGTCTTATATTAATCTTTCATGTGACTTAAAAAATGCTTTGAATTGATTTAACTGAAGTAAAATTAAACAAAATCACTAAACGTATAGACATTTATTTGCATTTTTGTTTATACGGCAATTTTAGAAAAAATGCTAAGTCAAGCGCAATTTTGAGTTTGTGAAAATAACAGAGAAAAGATCATTTAAAAATATTATATACTAATACAATAACCGATCTTATCACAAAGTATAAAGCAAAGATGAAAAGATTTTAGTGTCAAATGATTAGGAAAGTATTTAAGAGTGATGTATTCATACGTATCAGACCATGATGTATAAAAGTTGTTTAAGTATTTAATCTTCTCCAGACAACTCGGATCACACTGGCTGGAGAAACAAATGGTAAGTCATTAATTCATTTCAAATACACTGACATGTTAAATGTTACTGATGGTGTTTTCATGTTTACCTATCAGACTTGAGGAAAAATATTAAGTCATCAAGAATGTGTTCCATATGACTTTATATGTTAAATGATACTGCTCCTTATGGTCTCCCCGAGCACACTGAAGGAACGCATAGTAAGTCATGAATATATTCCATATAAATTATAAAAGGTTTAATGATACTGTTCCTGGTAATGGTCTCATTTTTACCAGACAGCTTGTGAACAAATAGTAGTTTAGGCATGTGTTGTAGATAAACTTATATGTTAAATGATACTGTTTACCATACTGGATGAAAACATCGTAAGTCATGAATGTGTTCCATTTAAACATAAAAGTTAAGTGATACTGATGATGTTTTGACCAAAAAAACTCTAGAACAAAATTATTAGCGAGTCACAAATGTGTTATATATATTTCCAAGATGAATTGATAGTTTTTGATGGCAATTTCGTGTTTACCAGACAGACTGGAGATCAGATAGTAAGTCGTGAATATGCACCTTTAAAAATTAAGTCAGAAATTCTCTTCTTGACAGTATTCTCGTGTTTACCAGTCTAAGGCATTTATTCTCATGTGAAAGAAAAGATAAGTCATGAATCTATTTAATATAAATATAAACTAAAAGATTAAATAATACCGTTCTTGTATCTGGTCATTTTTTTTCTCTCAGCGAAAGGTAATTTGGTCAGAGATGAAATTTCAAATCATAAAGAACTTATAACTAAACACGTTTTACTAGACAACACTTACTTCTATGTATGTTTAACTAGACACTACTTGAAGGAAATTCCATAAGTGTTCACGAGGCATTACTTTAGTAAACACTGAAGGAAATGAAGTAAATGCACATGAAAAAAGTCTCAACAAATACATGATAAAACCAAGCAATCGAGCAACGCTTGTATTGTTGTACTTCATCCTATAGTCACCAAGAAGCCTTAAACAATGAGCTTTATTTTCCATAGAAAGTACAAGATGGCCCCTAGAGCCAATATGAGCGGAATTCGTTGCTATATGTCGAAGAACGCTGCATCCATGACAGAGAAAGGGGAGGTTTGGGTACCAAAAACCGGTTTAACCCTACCACTNGCTTTTGCTAGTGCCGGTACCAAGTCCGGCTGTCCCGAGTTCCTATCGTTGTTTACGTTTGTCTTTTGTATTTTTATTGTGGTGTTTTTTCTTGTACAGTTCCTATATACTTTGTGGCATGTGGCTATGTTTTTCGGCCATTGTAGGAGTTCCCTGTTATCTTTTTCATTCTATTGTTATTACTCATGGATACAGGATCGTCGACAAACATTAAATTTACTGGCAAACTGTTCTAACAACCGCCATTATCCGTTGCCCGACAAAAGACTTATTGGTGACATATTAGTAAAAACCCACATAGTCCTAATTGGGTCCAAATGCAAGATTTAGTTTCTACTAGACATTTCTAAAATTCAGTATACGAAATTTTTGACATGATTAAAAAGGTTTTGGTAGTGTTGCTTTTCTCTTTTGTCCGTTTTTTCTTTGGTCATCGTTTACTATTTATAAGTGTGTGTAAAAATTTTTCCCACTTTGCCTTAAATTTGACTCACATTTTCTTCAAAGAAATACAGCATTTCTTTTCCCGAGCAGAAATTAAATTCAACAAACTTAGATTTCAATTACTCGAAGTATATTTACTTTAAATAGTGCATTTGCTTTTATCCCTTTCTCTTTATTTTTTTTTCACCTCTTTCATTTATGTTATACAAATGGTTCGTTAGCCATCCATTTCGTATCGTAATTATATGAACAGTATGATCAGTTTTGTAATACGACTATTTATAAGATAATTATAGAAAAGACTAAATTTAGCCTTCTTTACATATTTAAGTTCTTTTCTATGATTGTGTTGGTAATAAATTTATTACCTTTTACGGATAATACTGTTATGAAGAATCATGAAGATTCGCTTTAACAAGAAATGCATCTGCTTGTATTTGAATGGCAGTTTAATAGTCAAATCATGAATTAATGGGTTTTAATACTTTATTTCAGAGTGTGGGTAATGAAGGGTTTTGGGGGAAAATAAACAATATTTATTTTTCATGGTGTTACATGTACAAGTTCATTCATATGACAATATAATAAATTAATTGATCTATGCATTTTCAAAATGACGGATTTAGAGATGATATAACGGGTATATTATAAGGAGAGAAGAACATCAGCCATGGAAGGCGAAGACATTGTTATAAGTGGAGTGTCTTGTCGTCTGCCAGAGTCTGATAACATGGAGGAATTCAGACAGCATTTGATTAATCATGATGATATGGTGACAGATGATGAGAGAAGATGGCCAAAAGGTACAATTTCTTTCAATTTTAAGCCCCTCAATATTTGAATTTCAGGGCTGGTCATCGAATTTCATGCTGATAAAAAATGTTTTAGGGGCTTAGCGGGTCAGATTTTCATTGTTTGTTTTTCTTCATTCAGACAAAACATGATATTTTACGAAAGAATAGAGAGTAAATGAACATGAGACCATTACACTCCAACTGAAATAATTTTAATGAGCTATAAGGCCATCTTGGAAATTAATTCCTCATCAGCAGCACTAGAACCCAGACATACAAATGTAGGAAATCCATAATTAAATGCATGAAACCAACGAAATCCGAATAATCAGTAATATCAAATATTGCTAAGGACAAAACTACGAATTTAATTAACATTAATTTGGATTTTTATGAGTAGACGAAATATGGAAAAGAATATTTGTTTTTATTTTTCATGATACCTAAAAGCTCTCCTGCAGGAACTCAAAACATAGCTTTCAAACTTTTCCGTGCTTTTAACAGAATGTTTTATGCCAATATAACTAACTTCCTGATATTTCATTAAATGTAAAAATCGTCTTCCATGCTAGGGCGTCTTGATCTATGCGAAAATAATTAGTCAGTGAAACGAAATTTAATTTGCTGCTGGAAATGTTTTTAGGACGATTTTGGGTTCGTTTCTTCGTCTCGGGCTTTGTCTTTTTGTTTCTGGCAAAAGTTACGAATTCACTGTTATCTAAGAACAAAAGCTGTACATGACATAATTATGCATAAATTACCAGGATATAAAAAGGTTAATCGGGCATCACAGAGAATACCGGTTCATATTCCCATTCTGCCATATATACATTTGAATCCAATGAGCCGTAAAACACAGACAGGGAATATGAACCCGTATCCCCTGTAAAGATTCTGGAATAGAATATAATATCTTCTCCTGATCCGATTAATGATTAAATATTTATTACCTCGGCTACGCCTCGGTCAATAGTTAGGGTCTTGGGGACAACAAACTTGCTATTCCCTCATAACCAGTCAATAAGTATAAAATATAGCTAATAAATAACAAAATACCGAAGTTACAGTAGATTTAGTCTCTGCATGATCACATTTCGACCACTTATGTCTCCTCAGTGCAGATAAATCAAAACATTTGGAAGTCCATAAATATGTATTACTTAAAATAGACGGAAGTATGATAAAACTTCAAATCTAGATCTAGTTGAAACTTCCGTACATTGAGTAATCAAACGTTATATCCTTTTTCAGCTAAATAAATGATAAGCACAACATATGCAGCATATTTTGATATTAAGACGCGTATCTTAAAAGAAAAGAATCCTTTTCCAATCTTTCTATGTAGTCTTTATCACAATTTCTTAATATCCAGGGCAGCAATTAATTCAAACTTGAATTCATATAATATTGAACCTCGGCAATACGAAGACTTCCGTTTTCCTTTATGAATTACATTTCTACTTGTACTGAAGAAACATTGCCATATGCTTACACAGTAATGCAGTAACTTCAGTCTTTAGTTATTTCTAACTTCGGAACACGCTCTTTGCGTAACAAATTCGCTTAACATACATGTCATACGATAGTCTATTCTGTATGCAACATTTTCGTAATTATTATTGAGTTTCAACAACTGAATTTTTCTCATCAAGTAACAAAATACCAGGACGACAAATACAAAAAATATGGATTGTAAACAAAACAAATATTCATGACGAAATTGCTGGTTACGTGTATTTACCATTATAAATTTTTATCATCATTACAACGAAATTAGCAAAAGATTTGTAATTCTGTATGTTCTGTGGTAACAAATAAAATTGCTATAATATTTAATATACCTACCTACATGTAGTTGCAATGTGCGACTGGTTTCTTTACATAGAACTTTACTTTGATTTAATATGTCTTAGTCCTGTCAGCATTGCCATCAGACTTGTTTCTGATATGGTATGACATAATAAGCAGGAGCGCCCGAAACATTTTTGAAGTACATCTACAATATTTACACTCCACATGAGGATGTAGTATAGAGCAGAGGGTGAATTAGGCCTCACTTCTCACCAAGTTAACATCAAAAAGTCAAGATAATTCCTACGAACTGTATGTGTCAACTAGTTATGCGAATAAAATACCAGTATTTGCCATACGATTATATGAAGTGATTTTAAAAGGAGTGTGATGATTTTTTTCACTAGGATTATACGGGTTGCCACATAGAAGTGGAAAACTCAAGGATATAAGCAAGTTTGACGCTTCTTTCTTCGGGGTTCACCCAAAACAAGCCAATAACATGGACCCACAGTTGAGACTATTATTAGAAGTGGCTTACGAAGCTATTGTTGATGCAGGTGAGAAGACGTAGAACTAAGTTTAATGTAACACTGAACGTAACGTCCTTTGTTTAATCAACACTTTTAATAGCTATTATGTACTTAAAGTAAATCAGTTTTATATTTTTATAGTAAAATATTTGAAAAGAAACTGAACATTAAAACAAGTAAGGTTAGCGAAGAAAATATTTTACAAATATGTCTCTATGTAATGATTAATTTTATGGAATATTAAGGTGAACCTTTCTTTTTCACTTTTACATTAAGCGGGCGGAATATCGATAACACTTTAGTATTTTTTAACAAATGGTTTAAGAACTAAAACATCTAAAATCAAGACATCCGCAATATAATAATAGATAAACGTTTTGCAGGAGGTAATCCTATGAAACTTAAAGGAACAAGAACAGGAGTTTTTGTTGGAGCTTCCACGTCAGAATCACATGATGCTTGGTCACATGACCCAGAGAGTACAGTGGGATATACGATGACAGGATGTCAAAGAGCGATGTTTGCAAACAGACTATCGTTTTTCTTTGATTTGAAAGGTTTCAGTTTATATTTCGCACTCTATGTTTTTTCGTTGCTATGAGTCGTAGTTTGTCAAGCGCAATAGAGGTTTTTATTTGTGCAGCACATAGCATAGGTGCATTCACTCTCCCCACAAATCAATATAAGTGTCAATATTAACAATAACATGATTTTGCTAATACAATAGTTTAAGTGACCTCTATGAAATCGTTCGCATTTTGATATAGACAAAGCATATTGAACGTGCCTTATTTGCAGAATTCCAGTTCAATTCTTAAATATACATTCAACTGTTTACGCTATGTTGATTTAAAAATATATCTACATTTAAAATCAAGTTTCGGTCCGAACTATAATTCGAGATTCTTCTTTTTTAATAAATGCTTGCATAATCATTATACATTTTACTGTATACGACCTTTAATAGCAATTCTTGTCTAGTTACTACCGGACACTAACTCAGTCAGGGAGGTTTGGGGCGCCATAAAACAAGTTTAACCCACATTTCTTTTGAAATGCTTGTACCGAGTCAGACCATTGCATTCAACAATTTTCCGTTGATTTTCCCTGTTTTGCCTTTTTGCCTCTTGACAAAATTCTGTTCGTTTTTTTTGCTATTACCCGCATTCAAGATAAGCAGAATATTTTCAGAATCCAATGAAAAAAAAAACAAAATTTAGCAATATTCAAAAGCATTGCAATTTAAATCATCTTTAAGACAACAAAGTAAAACTTGTTAAATGTTTTAAAGGTCCTAGTTTAGTTCTGGATACAGCATGCTCGTCCAGTCTTTGTGCATTGAATCAAGCATTCCATAGTATTAAGGAAGGACATTGTGATACTGCTATCGTTGGTGGAACTCAACTCTGCTTGAATCCTTTAATTGCACTTCAGTTTCAAAAACTTGGCATGTTGTCAATGGATGGTACATGTAGATCATTCGATGATTCTGGTAAGTACTTTTAACCTTATTGTGTGGCCCTGATAAGGGCAAAATGAAATTTCCAGATGTTATCTCATCCTGCCCATTTTTCCAGCCAAGTCTTCAAAATTTATTTCCCCTGTAACAGATAAAAATAAAATTCGATCTGATGGTAAGTTTTAGAAATAATGTTTGAGAATCTAGGAATTTTTAAGACCTGAGGACGAAAAGGAATTCTTTGTAGATTATACTACGATCTTCGTTCATGGTACAAAGTTTCAGAAACGCAAATAGTCATGGCACTGGGATGTTTCCTTTATTTCTCTGTAATAAGCCTTTATAGATGCGTTATTGAATATATATATATATATATATAGTCTTGAATGAGATTGCATAAATAAGTTGCAATGCTGGTAATGGTTTAAATTCTTAAAACATGTTCGTCGTTTTCTATGTACGAAAATACACAGGTCACATAAAAAAAAGTATATTTCGTTATGCTTTACATTTGTTTCAAGGAGTTGCCTCTCATCAGCAGCATAAGAATTAAATAGTAAAAAAGTAGTCAAATAAGAAGTACTCAATCAAAAATATCGCAATCGAAGGCCAAATCCTGTACCAAGGACATCTACCGAGTGCTGGACACGGAATGAAGCCTCAGTATTTTTAAGTGGTTATAATTTTGATAAAAATTGTAAATTTACATAAAAAGTAAATTTTCATACCAAACAATTTTGACTATAGGGCGGATGAATACCATCGAGGACCTCTGGTCCACCAGCAGTGGTATCGACCAAATGGTTTCAAAGTACGAAAATACCCAAGCTTATAGAAATTGATAACCTGCGACATGCAAGCCAAGCTATAATTTCCCCATGTCTATTGTCTAATACAGCAATATCTGTGTGACATGTTACCTTTACGGAACTCTTTATATTTTAAAAAGATTCCCCGTCTGATACAAAGTTTGTTTTGACATTTAAATGAGTTCCATAGAATCTATGTAGTACAAGAAAGCTCTTGAAGGATCGGGGAGTACTTTGTGTTCTTTATCATGTAAACAACGGCAGTAGAATACAAAATGAACAAAAAAGCAAAAAAAAAAAGATTGCATAAATCATAGGCTACAGATAAGGCGAAAACGATAACACAAACAGACTTAAGGGAGTACGAGTGTCAGAAATTTTGTAACTAGAATTAAAATTCTGACCTTTTCTTTTGGAGAGCGCTGCTAATGGAGCAGCTTAAGCAAAAAATTTTGAAAATCCATGTAGGAATTTTTGAGATATAAGATCTCTCTAGAGTTTTCCTTCAATTTGCATAAGATGTTTATAGGCCGTTAAATATATGAAATTATAATTGGAAGTTGATTAAATTTTATGTATTTTAAATTGACTTATGACCAAGAAAATATGATCCATGTGCAAAAAATTTTAGCACTGTTTGAATGGATAAAACCCGAGGATATAGAATTCTTCTGAAATCTGACGCTCGTACTCTCTTAAGACACAAAACCCGACAAAACACGCGAACACGACAAAAAAAAAACTCCGTACAAAAGCACTAACAGTTTCGACTCTAACAAACAGAGCGAAAGCAGGTACTCCGGAAGGGCAACATTGTCCTGCACTGTATACCCGTCACACTGTCAGTGAGTAAACCCGGGTCGTATTCATAATCCGGATAGACGTGAATCTAGCTGAGAATGTCTGGCCGAACTTTCATATCTATCTATAATGTCGTGATTGAATTTCTGTACGGATGAAAGTAACAAAGGCTGAACAAATCAATAATTTAGCAATTTCTGTGATAGTGCTTCAGCTTTTTATGTGTAAAAAGACATTTTAATCAAATGCCAAGACATGTTTCCCAGCAACAACCCGAATTCCGTTGAATCATGGAACAGGGTGTAGTACCATTAATTACCCAAATGTAGATACAAATGAAAACTTTTATCATAAATCTAGCTCCTCTTTGAAACAAGATTAATGAAATAATTTTCATCAGTAAGGCCACTAAAAGGCCAGCTTTCAACATATTTACTTCTAATAACACAGACAAAACAGCGGTCATGTGTTTATCATACATAAGTATTTGATTTTGTGTCAGATATTTGAAGTTTTCTGATAGGCTTGAGCTCATTTCTCTTTTGTTTCACTAATCTTGAAATCCAATTTAAAAGCTTACAACAATTTTACACATCTCAAGACTCTTTTTAATATATCTCATCGCTACGTCCTCTTGTTTGTTAGGAGATGGTTACTGCAGAAGTGAAGGGATTGTTGCAGTGTTTGTTCAGAGAAAAAGAGAAGCAAAGAGAATATATACAACGATTCTACATTCAAAAACCAATACCGATGGCAAAAAGGAAAAAGGTAAATGAAGGCTTAATTATAACTTCAAAATGAAGAAAAAACAATGAGTTGTTCCATTGATTTGTTTTACAAGAATAGGGTCTGTAAGTCTCGTCATGTGACACCGAGAAATCACGATAAAATTGGAATTTGAAAACGTTTCCCGCCAAATAATGACGTTGCAGGATTATGACGTTCAAATTTTTTGCTTGAAACGTCATATGTTTTTGTTTAAAATGCAACTTCCGGGTACAAGTTTTGGTCCCGGAAGTTCCAAAATTAGACGAGACTTACAGACCCTATTCGTAGATACTCTGTCTCATTGTTAAATGATCATTTACTTCGGACAATGTTAAACGGCCTAAGTACTTGAAAATCAAGTCAAATACAGTTTTTGCATACATTAAATACATATCTTGATGGACAAATTAACTGTTAGTCAAGATTTTAACTAAATGGAACTAAAAATATCGCCAGCCATTGTAACACATTAATTGTAATCGTTATGGAGCTCCAATAAGATTGTTTATTCACTTTTCCTTCCAATTTTATAAAAAAAAAATTTTGACTGCTTCACGAGTAATTACACCAGCACTAAAATACCGAAGCGAAAAATGATAAAAGGGGAATTCCAAAATCAAAGATTCAAATTAGGCAATTCATATCCAACATGAATTGAGACAGCATGACAGAGACAAAACACACAAACAAAATTGTACAGGAACATCACAGTGAAGGTCTGGATGATAATTGATTTACAAGCTAATAGAAAGCCACACTCTCTTCTTAAGAATACAATAATCATATTATTTATAACAACAAACACAAAATGTATTACACATTGTTTAAAATATGTTTTACAACAGGTATAACATTTCCATCCACCGAAGCTCAGACATATTTACTACAAGAGGTTTATAGCGAGGCGGGAATTAATCCTTCATCTGTCAAGTATGTTGAAGCTCATGGGACCGGAACAGCTGCAGGGGATAAACAGGAAATGAGATCAATTACCAATGTGTTCAGTAAAGATAGATCTGGACCTCTCTTAGTTGGTTCTGTGAAGTCGAATATGGGTCACCCGGAACCTGTTTCGGGTACTTAAATAAATTGTAATCAATGACAAATATTTGTTTTCGATTAAACCCTATTTACTTCAGAATATTGCCAAGGAAATGATTTTTTAAACAAAATGACAACAAGTTCAGCAAAATCAGTGGTATGAGTAATCACAACCAAAAATTTTTATTTATTAACAAAAAATGATGTTCTGTGAAGTCTAGAACTTACCACAAAACGAGAAGATTTTGAAAAGTTATAGAATAATATGCTTTTTATTACAAACAACAGGTAAAAGTAAGATAACAAATATTGGTTATTTCAAAATTTGATTTGCCTATATGCTTCATAAAAACTAATTGTATGATAAGGAACAAATTAAGTTATCTTACGAACTCAAACTAACAATGGTATTTTTTTGTATTAAATTTTGATCAAATATATGGTAAAGGGAGAAATTTTAAAAATGGTCTAACAGAGAAACATTATACCTTCTGTATGTAAGCTTGCGGACATACATCCCTTGCAGTTTTTTTTTTTTTTGAAAAAGCAAGACATATAAGTCCTGAAAACGCGTTTATTTTTGCAAATCAATATTTTTACGGGCTATGACCCTTAATTCTAGTTTTGCATGCATTATAAAAACTGTGCTCTGCTGTGTAGGTTAGAGATCTCGAGTTTCGAAATTAACAATGAAGGGATATGGAGTAAATGCAAATGAGACAAAGTCTCTACAAATACATTGTAAAAATAAGCAATGGAACAACGTTTTTATTGTTGTTCTTCATGAAAGGCATGAAGGATAGGGCTTTAGTTTTTGCCAAAAAACGTTTCATAGTAATTTAGCAGGAAGAGTGTTGTGGTCGAATAAGAACATAACATATGACGGAAATTATTACACATTAAGAAAGTACTGCATCTACTGATGCACGGACTATATTTTTGCGAATCATAATTCATTAAGTCAAATCATCTAAACAGGTTGTATGCAAATCGCACAAGATTCAACAGAATCATACTCCTAAATGCAAACAGAGGGACACTTAAATCTTAGATCTGCGAACCAAAAGAAACATTAGATAAGCTGAAAAAATAACCTCTCTTTATTTTGGAAGGATTTATTCATTGTGTCCAGACTGACAAAAAACACAAAAATAAGACACATACAAAAGCTGTATTCTGAAACCCGATACCTTCAATAGAAAAATAATTTTGTGTTGCATCTTGCTCAGTTAATCCATATCCATGTTGCATTTATATTTTAATGCTTAGGTTTTGCAGCCCTATGTAAATGCATAATTGGTATGAAAGATAATATGATACCTGGAAATCTCCACTATAACATACCGAGGTCTACAATTCCAGAATTAGTAGATGGCACTGTACAGATTCTAACCAACAGAACTCCTTTTAATGGAGGTATCATTGGAATAAATTCGTTTGGTTTTGGAGGAGCAAATGCTCATGTAATATTGAAACCATTTGCTGAAGAAACTATCAATACAAGCATCCATAAAAGGTTGTTCGTGTATTCTGCACGTACAGAGGAGGGAATAAACAAAATGCTAGACACTGCAGAACAACAGAAGTCCAATCTACACTTCCATTCCCTTACAAATGAATCGACAGATGTATACCAAGGGTATCGAGGATATATTATTCTAAACAGCGACAGTAACGAGCGTAGGGTTCAGGTAGGTACAGTTGAATTTCGATGGCTTGAAGTGATATAGTTCAAATGCCATGGATGTCTTGAACTAATTTTAGTGTTCGTTTGTTCAAGTTTTGACATATTTCGACCTTGATTGCTCCAACAACCCTGCAATCCTTATAACTGAATACCAAGCTTACTCTAAATCTAGTTTCTTGAAATAGCTATTTTGATAACTTATATATCTTCAGTGCAGATAAAAACTAAACATTTTGAAGACAACAATCTCCAAACGTTAAAAAATTGATCGAGAGTAAGTAACCAATGTGATCTAAATAGAATATAAGCTAAGGACAGGACTTTGCGTGAGGTAGACATTCCTTAGTTTTCAACAAACTTTACTAAAATTTAGATATTGCAAATTTCTATATAGAATTTGATTTCGGGTCAGTACCGAAGTACTGACCTCTGGGCTAGTCAATACCCTCGATGTCTAACAGTCCAACAGCAGAGGCATCAACCAAGTGTAAACAAATAACTAATACCGAACTTACTGTAAAGTTATGTTCTGAATATGGTCATGTCGACAACTTATGTCTCTTCATTGCAGATAAAATCTAAACATTTGGAAATACATAGTCTCAAATATATAAATAGAGAACAAGTAACCAATGTGATCTGAAGGGAAAAACAAAATCAGATAAGGACAGAGCTTTGCGTGAGGAAGAGGCTTCCTTAGCTTTAAAAAAATTGATTAAGTTTAAATTTCCTCTTTTGGATCACCACTTATTGTTTTCAGCTGTCCCTCTTGTGTTCGAGCTATCGTAGTTCGACTGAGTATAATATATATAAATTCTACTTGATTGCACATGAATCCAATAAATAAGCAAAATATTCTTATTTTACTGACTGCAAGATATAAATATGAAAGACCAGGGTATTACACATCATAAACGTTGCTAATCGTTTATTGCAGAGCAGATTATTTAAATATGATATTTTGTTCAATTTATGACAAAGTAATATTTGTACGTGTATAATTATAACTCCGTGTTTTCCTAGATGTATGAAAACATATACAATTTTTATTACAAAGCCAATGGTGAAATTTCTACTTACTTTATATGTTGCAGTCTTATTCAAAGACAGTCAAAAGACCGATATGGTATATGTTTTCCGGGATGGGAAGCCAGTGGTGTGGTATGGGAAACAAGATGATGTCCATTACAAAGTTTAAACAGTCCATTATGATGTTAGATAGTATATTGAGTCCTTATGGTGTTCAGTTGCAAAAGCTACTGACTGATGAAAGAAAAGAAATATTTAAAGATGTCACCAATTCATTTGTTGGAATTGCAGCCATTCAGGTGAAAAATTGATTTTGTTCATACCGTTTCTGGCATATGCATATGTTTAGGTGCCTTTGGATAAAAGTAGAAAATTGTAGAATTGTTGAAAAATGTTCAGAGATTAAATATTCACAATCAACGTTTTTTCAATAGGGTCTCGTTTAATTTTGAAACTTCCGGGTACAATTATTGTACCCGAAATTTGCATTTTGCAGGTAATATATGACGTTTTAAACAAAAGATTAAAAGTCATAATCCTAAAACGTCATCTTTTGGCGGGAGACGTTTTCAAATTTCAGTTTTATCATGAATTCTCGGCGTCACATGACGAGACTTACAGACCCTATTAATTTCAAAAGTGCAGTTTGTAGTTTTCAATCCTCCTTTTGTTTTGGCTATAGAATTCATTTTATCTGAAAATCTTTCTGCCAGTTGGATTTAATAGCCTAGTTATAAAAAAAATGCTTGTCGAACTGTGCACTAAATAAATGACTATTTATGATTATAGATGTGGTAATAATTATGGTTTGTCATAAACTATTGTACAATGCAAGCATTGTAATCTTTTACCAGTGTGTTATGTAAAGACAGGCCCATGTCACACATAGTTCGTTCTAAGAGGAACTTCCTTCCTCATGAGAACTCAGGTGCTAAATAAACCCTGAAATGGAAACATTTGGTTTAAAGATATGCGATCATAGAAAGCAAACTAAATAATCAATGAAGGGATATGGAGTAAATGCACACGAGACAAAGTCTACAAAAACATGCTAAAAATCAACATCAACGGAACAATGCTTTCATTGTTGTTCTTCATCTTGAAGTCGCCATGGGGCCTTCAACAATGAGCGTTCCTCATACCTTAGAGTCAGTTTAAGACGGCTCCTAGCACCGGGATAGCGGAATTTATTACATAGTATTACATAAAAATAACTGGCAAAGTGTTCTTACAATGTCTTTTAATTGTTTGATTAGATTGCAATAGTAGACCTTTTAAAAGCAATGGATATTACTCCGGATGGAATTATTGGACATTCTGTTGGAGAATTGGGATGTGGTTACGCTGATGGATCTTTAACAGCAGAGGAAACTATATTAGCAGCATATTGGAGAGGAGAGTGTATTAAAGAGGCTAAACTTCCGCCTGGTGGGATGGCTGCTGTTGGTAATCTTCATTTTTAACTTTATTTACATGTGCAATCTCATAAAAAAGTACACTCATTTATCCAAACAATTCAATGTCCAGTGTTTCATAGGACATAACTATTACTTTACAATTGTAAACTGTTCTCAGTTTTATTAAAATAACTAAGAATATAATCTAATGAACACTTAAATGTTATTGTATTTAACAGAATATTTATATATGAAAAAGAAATGAAATGGGGTAAATGTCAAGGAGACAACATCTATGGCACGCCACAAAAATGAGATAAAATAGCATTATCTCAGGTAATGCTATCTTTTCTGTATTTTTGTGGTTTTGGCACAGATAAAGTATCATTAACTCCTGATAATTAAATATGGAAAAAAAATAAAATAGGTCTCTATGCAATAAAGAGATAAAACATTCTTTCCTGGAGGTAATAGGTAATGAAATTGCGAATCATAACTGGTAATGAACTTGTTTATCTGTTAACAGGTAATGAACTATCTTATGATAGATGTCCGACAAAGAGAAAATACAAAATAATATATGCACACAATATTACAAAATTCGTTACAAATGGCAAATGGATAAAAAAAAAGAAAAGAAATTATGTTACAATTCTAAAATTATTACATAGTTTTTCAGAAAATGATCATTTGATGTAAAAAGATTGAACTTAATAAGTTATTGAAATTTATCTATCTACATCTAAATGCTTTCAACATAAATCAGATAATACAGTTACATAAATCAGATAATACAGTTACATAAATCAGATAATACAATTTCCCACAGATATTACGTTTGATTGGTTGATATTGGAAAACAGATAATACATTTACTAGCACGCCAAAACAACAAAAATGCAGAAAAAACTGTAAAAAAATGCTATGTTATCTTGAGATAAAACATCATTACCATATAGATTGCATAGAGACCTATGTATAAAATATTTAAAAGTACTTATCAGTAGGTAATGAGGAAACCTGATAATACATGTCTGATAATGAGCGCCAAAACCACAAAAATTCAGATAAGACAGCATTACCTGAGATAATGCTATTTTATCTCATTTTTGTGGCCTTGGCGTGCCATAAACATTCCATATCCAGGTTAAAACGACCCAAAACAAAGCATCTAGGGGTCACCGTACGGTCTTCAACACAGTGAGGAACCCCACACCATATAGCAAGCCCTAAATGGCCACAAAAAGGTGAAACAGTGAATAAATCAATGGAAACAATCCACATCCAATAACCCAAATACCAAGTAACTAAGATTTTATAAGAAGACAAGGACAAGCCAATGACCAACATATTCCTGACTTGGGACAGGCACAAAAATTGCGGTGAGGTTAAACTCGTTTTCTTGCATCCAAACCCTCTCCTTATGTGTGGTGAAAGGTGAGTGTTCACATTTCCTTAAGATTATCATAGTGCAATATATATAAACAAAATTTTATCGGACATTTTAATGGATGGTATTTGGTGTTTAAAGCTTGGAACAAACTTTTTTGTATCAGTTGAGTAGACAACAACAAGTTTATATCGTTGAATGCATGTCGTCAAATTTCCTTAAAGCAACAAACTTAAAATTAATTTTAAACGAACCTTTAAATCCGTCATTTGACAACTATTTTATATAAATTTAATTTTGAAACGAACAAAGTCTGAAAGGGGAAAATCTTTAATCAGAAAGGAAACTGTAATACAGAGTTATTAAATGAGACAAAATAATAAAACAAAAACTAAAAATGACATAAAAAGCCGCAAAACATAAGCAATAGCAATGAAATTCCCGATCAAAACTGGAGGTTTCATTAAGTGATCTGCAAGGGTTAGTACGATCTACTCCACTCTTGCACTCTGACAGCCGACACACTGGCATTGAAAATTGTGATAAATATTTGTACGGGAAGCGCCTCATTTGAGTTTGATGCTTTCGAACCTTCAGTTTTATTCGGCGCCCTAATTTTCCGTAGCAGCATAA
>MJUU01000311.1:14269-24383 GCA_002080025.1 Modiolus philippinarum | reverse complement strand
ACCCTGAAATTTTGAAGAAAATCCATAAACCCTTGTAGGAGTTATTGCCCTTTTTTCACCGAATTTTTTAAATTTTCGTATTTTCATCTATTATTTCCAAAACTATAGAAGATGAGGGTTAAGTGTAAATTGATGAAATGTTTGCCATGCTTTGGCGACTTCAAAACTGATGTTGAAAATTGCTCTTGACCGCCATTTTCAAAATGGCCGCCAAAAAAGGCGTGAAAATTCAACATTGTCCGATTTCAATGAAATTTGGTTTCCAAATAGATCTTGATGTTGCGAGTTCAAATTCGGTGTTGAAAAATTGTTCCTTGACCGCCATTTTCAAAATGGCCGCCAAAAAGGCGGGAAAATTCAACATTGTCCGATTTCAATGAAATTTGGTTTCCAAGTAAATATTGATGTTGCGACTTCAAAACCGATGTTGAAAATTGTTTGTTGACTGCCATTTACAAAATGACGTCTCGACTTTAAAACTGGTGTCGAAAGTGGTCCCTAGCAAGAATGTTTTTTATCAAAAAAGCCCAACAAAGAAATATAACAAAACATGATCAGACTTTAAAAACAGTTCAAGATATTGGAGGTGTTCGACCTACGAAAGTTTGAGAAACTGAAGATCAACTGTATAACTTACATTGTTACCTTGATTGTGGCAACTGAAAGCCAGGTGAGCGATACAGGCTCCTGGGAGCCTCTGGTTTTTAATGAAAAATAAACCAGAAAGTCTCATATAATATTAGAACGAATTAGGAATATTTGTAACGTTGAAGTATTTATGCATACCACCAATTTCGATCTACAGATGATATGCATAAAAGCTTACTCAATATTGTGTATTTCAGACGAAAAATATGCCCCCAAAAGAGAAACACTTCAGTAAAAACTAACATTATTTTCGTTTTACAAATATCACTGTACTTTTCTGTAGGTTTGTCTTGGCAAGATGCTGTGAATATGTGTCCGCCTGGTGTTGAGCCAGCTTGTAGCAACAGTAAAGATTCAGTTACAATATCTGGATATGTCGACGTTGTAAAAAACTTTATTGACGACCTTCAAGATAGGAACATTTTTGCAAAATTAGTAGACACTTCAGGAGTAGCCTTCCACTCTAAGTTTATGAGTCAACCGGCATCTGCATTACGAAACGTTTTACAAAAGGTATTCAGAATGTTACTTCAGTCTATTAAACAGTTATAATTATTTTTGAATTGAATACATGTACAGTTCATAACCGAACTGACAGCACCGACTGTGAATAAAGGTTGGGATAATTGTAAAAGTGAGTACCACTCGAGTAGGAGCAGATCATTGTTTCTATTCTGGAGCACTTATTGACACCTTTTTGTAAGGGTTAAAAATGTTTTGAAGCTTTTTGTCTTTATTTACTTCCATGTTTTGATGTCTCTTTTTTGGATTGCCTCTTAAATTCAAATTTTTGGATTTTAATTCTAGGTTATCTCTAATTAAGTTCGACGGTTTATTGCTTTCCATGTTCAAAAGTTATTAACAAAATTAATACATTTTATTATTTCCAGATGATAACATGTACTTTGCTTTGAAGTAAATTTTTTAGAATTTTGTGAACATGCTTCTGCAAAAAAAAAATTGGAGATGTTGTCAATATTCATCTTTCTTTGAGTCTGATATTGTGTTACGTGTTTATTTAAGTATGTATGAAAGGTATAGTCAAACCTAGCATGCAAGCGCATCTTGTGTTGACAAATAAGTTGTCTTTGTTGCTTACATTTAAATACACACGATCATCAACCTTTTAGCATGCCTGTATAACCATCCAGGCAAAATTGAGCAATACTGACCGTCATTTTTCACTTGATTTATTGACTTTTATTCGAATCAACGTTTGAATCAACTGATCTCAGGCACTGTACATTGTAGAATAATCTAACTTGTATGACATAATCATCTTTGCAAAATTAGGTAACTTTGGCCCTCATTTTCTGATTAATTGAAAAACAATTAAGTTAAGGTCTGAATTCGTTTCTCGGGTTGTGTATAAATGTAGGTTCATCCAAATTAAGACTAAATCAAAATGGCGTAAATTTTTATTTACGCGATGCATTTACATTAATATATACATCCCAGTTAATAATTTAGTTCCTTTACGTGATAGAATCATTTACATGCATCTTCGATGATGGGTCCGAACAAATTTAGGTTACGATGACCGGGTGCAATAAGAGTGGGTTTGTAATCAGTGATTACTATATTAATTTCACCAAATTAATGATAAAGCTGGTTAGAGCCGAACTTTTATCTTGATCTCATTGAAAACTAAGGAGTATCTCCTCATGTAAAGTTCTGTCCTTAGCTGGTTTTGGCTCTGCATTCAGATAATAATGGTTTTGTGTTCTCTATCTTTGAATATATGGTCTTCCTAACGTTTAGGTTTTATCTGCACTGAAGAGACATAAGTTGTCGAATTGCGCATATGCAGAGACTAACTTCATAGTAAATTCGATATTTAGTCATTCTTGATTATCTTTTGTGAATTTGTCTAGTAGACAGGGTGATATTTTGTTGTCAGCTGCTCACTTTTTTTCAAAATTCGATTGCTCATTAATTAGATTCACGTCCGGGATTAGTACACTTAAGCCTTATGTCTCACACTTGCCAATGGCGTAAATTAGCATATTGACAATTCTACGAAATGAGGTTGCATGTTAGAGCGACAATAGAAAATAAAGCCCTAGAAAGTTAAGACTGATGTTTTTTATTACAATGTACGCAAAAAGAAAATTGATATTCAAAGAAAATCAATCTAACGGACATTCAAACTTAACTTAATAAATACACATTTAATTTTCTTCCGTTGAAAGAGGTTCAAAAATATATAATTCCACCGCTATCTATGTAATCACAAAACGTCTTAAGCTTCAACTTACTTTTAGGTTATTGTACCAAAACAGCGAACAAAACGATGGATAAGCACTTCAATCCCAGAATCCCAGTGGGACATGGAACTGGCGCGAACATCAAATGCAGAATACCATGTCAATAACCTGACCAGTCCTGTATTATTTTATGAAGCTTTACAGCATGTTCCGAAAGATGCTATTGCAATAGAAATAGGACCACATTGTTTATTACAGACTTTTATGAAACGCACTTTAGATCCTGATTGTGCGATCATAGGGTTGATGAAGAGAAATCACCATGACAACATGGAGTTCCTTTTAGAGAATCTTGGAAAGTAAGCTTATGTTAGGAAGTATTAAAGTCGTTTACAAAGATTCTATTTTTTTTTGCCCTGTCCGAGTAAAAACATGGCTACGACCATAGAACATAGATTAACATTGCATCTTATGTGGAAAGCATACGATTATTATATTCTTTGAAACTACAGTAGTAGATTAACCTCTATAGGAAATACGTACAGGGGAAAGATTGCTCATTCTGTTTCGATCTGGAAAAAATTTGGGCCATTTTTCGCAATATAAATTATCATTTGACCTTCATGGATACACCATTACTTTGATATTCTCCTCTAAAACAATTGAATCAAGTCGTAATAAACTGAGAGGAAAGTGTATATTGAAAGTACTTAGAAACCTATTTCGTACAGATCTTTAACAAACATTTCAACCACTTAAATTGGTATTATAGTAGAGAATATTTCAATCATCTCCAAAGCTGAAACAACATTTGTTGAGAATTTATTTTATGAATTTGTCTCAAATTAACTCCTTAAAGGAGATATCGGTATGACGTTTTTATGTCTACTTCAATTACAAAACGTAGTTTACAAATACGTTACAAAGGTTTTAAGTTCCCTGAGAGTACGAGAGAGTTTTCTTACAAGTGCTGAAACAAATCAGATACAATTAAGTTATTATATATAATCTAAATATTGTTTTTTAGCAGACATAGTAGACAGATGGATTTTTATGCCCCGCCCACGAATGAGGAAGGGACATGTTGTGTTACCTTTGTCCGTCCTTCCGTCTTTACATCCTTACGTCCGTACGTATGGTTAAGTTTTGCATTACGGTACATTTCTCAGAAACTGTAAGGTATAGAACAATTAAGTAGGGCAGTAGGTAGATCTTTGATAGTAATACATAGTTCACTAGGCGGTTTGACTCTTTGACCTACATTTTCACGCTTCAGTGACTCTGGTTAAGTTTTTCGTTAAAGTCCATTTCTCAGCAACTACATGTAATAAGACAATGATGTTTCATCAAATTAATTGTTTTGATGAGTACTACCCAAATCATTGACAATTAGGTGGCTTTGACCTTTATTTTACGCTTCAGTGACGTTGGTTAAGTTTTGCGTTAAAGTCCATTTCTTAGCAACGTCATGTAATAAGACAATGATGTTTCATCAAATGAATTGTTTTGTTGAGTACTACACAAATCATTGACAATTATGTGGCTTTGACCTACATTTCACGCTTCAGTGAATTTGGTTAAGTTATGCGTTAAAGTTCATTTCTCAATAACTACTCATTATAAGACAATGATGTTTCATCAAATTAAGTGCCTTGATGAGTACTACCCTAATCATTGACAATTAGATGGCTTTTACCTACATTTTACGCTTCAGTGACTTACATTCACTTTTTTAATTAAGTCTGTTTTTCAAAAACTATGTATTATAGCATCATGACATTTCACTGTAACATTCATCTATAGAAGAAATATCCATTTCACTAACAATTGGGTGTCCAAGACCTTCATTTTATGCATAAATGACTTCGGTCAAATTATGACTTCATAACAACTTCAGATTATAAAACAATGTTGTTTCAGCCAATTAATCATCTTGCGCATATGCAGAACCTAAATTCACAGTAACCTCGATATTTTGTTTTTTGTTACTTGATCAGTACTTCCCAAATCATTGACAATTCAGTGATTTTGTCCTATGTTTATGTTTGAGTTACTTGGGCTATCTTTTGTGATAAATGTATTGGTTGGGCATCCGTGTCTTACAGACACATTCTCTAGTTTAAAAAAATTATGAACTTACAAAAAACTTTTATTGTAGTGGTTTCCTTCGAGGTTTAAATCTCAATTCCCTTGGTATTTGTGAGGACGTACAGTATCCAGTACCACAGGGGACTCCAATGTTATCTCCACTTATAACTTGGGATCACTCGACATCTTGGAATTATCCAAAGTTTGAAGATTTCCTGAATAAAGCCATACAGAATAGATTTACATATCAGATTGACTTTTCTGCAGATTCGTCAGATCAATATCTTCTTGATCACTGCTTAGATGGACGTACGCTTTATCCAGCCGCGGGATATTTATTTTTGGTTTGGAAATCCTATGCAAAACTTAAAGGCAAGACTTATGGAGAAATGGCTGTAAAATTTCATAATGTGGTATTCAAAAAAGCAACAATTCTTTCAGTAACAGGTAACTAGAATGGGTTTTATAGGCTATAGTACAGCAAATCGGTTTTACAGATGTTTTTCAACCACATGAGAAAATATAAGTCTTTTATTTTTTTCTGTGTTTGTTCCATTTAGTTTCAGTTTAAAACAATTTTACAATAATTTACTAAAATGAAAATAAATCTTCCACCTTTCCTCAATCTTTTTAAACGTTGATGAGAATCTATTTTTTATAATGGCATTTTACAGTGTTTTCATCTAAAAACAACATATTCTGTCTTTAAAGGGAAAAACACTTAGCATACAATCTTCTCAACTGTTGCCTTACGCAGATTTTGTCTGTTTTTGGTAAAAAAAAACTTTTTCGGGAATGTTTGAGTATACGTATAATATCACAGTTACTGTTCAGCACTGGGTTTTGCACATTTGCTACAAAACCAATTGAACTATGATGAATTATTGCAATTTACCTTTGAAAATATTATGTTTTATCTTGTTGTTGAGAAGTTGAAGTTGACACCTTGCGATTTCAAAATTTAGGCATGAATCGCACAATTTCCACTTAAATTGTGCCACAAATTACAAACATTGCATCCGAAGAATTGTTATTTGGCAAAATAGGGAAAAAAATGGTTCTAACACGTGGGTGATCAGACCAGCGAAAAAATCCAATAATTAATAAAATTCTGTTTTATATTGTAACACAGCGATACCATAAAAATTAGCCATTGACCAAACATGGGAGAAAGGTAATGAGACTTTAATTTGCATTTTAGTTCGGAAACCAAGTATCCGCAATTTCAGTATAATTTTTTTATCTAGCGCCCAAGAAGGAAACAATTATCTATATGGCCGCTCCAAGTCGGGAATATGACGGCTTGCCAAAAATGTTGTGTGTTGGATGTGTTTTCTTGATTCTGTCGCATGTTTCACGGATTTTTCTTACTGGTCTCTCCCTGTAATTGATTCGGACTTTTGTTGTCACTTTAATCGATACAAATATAGCTATACTTACTTTCTTTTTTTCAGACAAAACAACTTTTACAATGAACATATCTGAAACCACTGGCGTTTTTGATATAGCAGAAAATGATGACATTGTGTGTCAGGGACGAGTGACGTGTTTATCTTCATACAAACTTTCCCTGCATCAGTGTGCCGATAATGAATTCACCCTCTCAAGCGTCGATGTATATAAAGAGCTTAGGTTACGAGGGTATGATTACGGACCAGCTTTCAGGGGTATTTTAAAGACAACCAACTCAGGTATTTTTTTTGACGTATGTATTATATCTTTTTTAGGCCATCTTGAGGCATAAATCAGTGTAAATGTTAAGTAATGAATGTGATACAATAACACGCTTCATTTTTATAATTTATATTCTCTTTCAACCTGCTTAGATATAAAACTTCTCTTTTCCTTCTAATCGCAATGTATTTGTTATTTTAAAGAATCCAACTTCATAATTCAAATCTTTACTTTGCCCCAAAAATCATTTACCATTTTCAGATTTTTAGATTTTTGACTTTTTACTATATTTCAGACACTAACAATGATCGACTTAAACTGTTAAGTTGATATATTTCTGTTTTAAACAATTACAAAACAAGTGTTTGTCTGATTTTCATCATAAAGACAAATAGAATGAATAAGTTTAAAATAACGCTCAACATTACATTTTGTTCGTTAACATTCCTTCATTTCGTTCTTTCTATTTTCCGGTTTTTTCTTTCTACGTTCACATTTTGCTCATGTATTCTCTTTTCAAATGAATCAATATTTTGAATGTGATTCATAAATGTTTGAGATGACACAAACTTATATTCGTTTTGTTAATGCACGCATACTCTAAACGGTTTATATCGTACAAAGCTTATTTATGGTACGCCAAAGCGACAAAAATGAGATAATATAGCATAATCTCAGGTAATGCTATATTATCTGAATTTTTGTGGTTTCGGATAATATATTATTACCTCCTGATAATTAAATACAGGAATTTTGGACGTATCTGAAATATAACTATTATGGTTGGTATAACATTTAAATGTTTTGTACAATACATGAGCGACATAAACGCTTGAGACGATAGTATCGTTCGTTCATTGTAAATGCAGTTGTTGTGTTTTTAAAGTACATTTTTGTATAATGGACGAAATGAATCAATTAAGGCCTGTAGATGCAACAAACTCATCCTTTTTCGTTCGCTTATCTCGAACCTAATTCTGTATTTATTCGCTTTCCATTTACCTAAATGAAAAATTTTGACACTATTCAAATGTATCAGGTATATTAACTATAATCAGCATGATCACTGTTAAATGTTGATCGTTCAACAATCGCTATAACTTCACAAGGTATGGCATAAAAATTTTCATACTGGAAATAATGACAGAGCTTCTGACTTAACGTGGCTCACTCGTCATATGTTTGAATTTATTGTCAGATTTTGGATCTCCTGTCGTTTTCTCCAGTCCAATGGCTTAAAGAATTTTGCATGCATACTCCGACATTTTATTTCATAAATGTCTTCTAAAGTTCTGAAGACACCTGACAATTTTTCATGAAATTCATGATATAACTTCCCAGCTTTTGGACAAAATATAGTCCTGATGATATACCATGGGAAAATAAAAAAAATCCCTTTCCCGCTTAATTTAATGTCATGCTCCTCCTTTAAAAGCACACGCACCTTTAAATTTTTTTTTACGATTTTAATTACGTCTACAATGTCTCACCAGTTAAAGAAATCCTTGAAATCAGCAAGATAAGGAGTGAGACTTCTTAAGTATATAATCCTTCATGCACACCTGTGTAAAGTGTTCTTCCTGTGAAACAGAATATGTTAGTCTTTGTAATGAAATAATTATTTCCTTCTTTTTTGTCTAATACGCTTAAAACAAAACAAACACAGACTGCTGGGTTACAGTTCTGACCATTTTCATATCAGTATTGTTTCAAAATAATTTAACTAGCCGCCCGACAGAAATAGTGCTTTTGGGAATCCAATTGTTATATTTTAATCTCCGAAAAACGGAGACTAAAAGTATTTGCTAAATGGCTTCTTTTTCATTTCTCCGTTTTTATTCTTTTGTTTTCTCGCCTCAAACTTTTGTTCCATTTTCTATCTAAGCACCGTTCTAAATGAAATTTAACATTGAAATACAGGCGATTGTCTCGTTGTACCACCATTAATTTTCATTCAAACCTGTTTCCTGTGTCATGGCTGTCGAAATAAGGCATGGATATTAAAAATGCTTCAAATTGAATGTTATGATTTTTAAAAAAATGTATAAAATGTGTACAAAAAATATTCAGTTCAGCGAATTCGTAATGCCACCTGTTGAAATGGAACAGGTCCTTGAATACTTGATGACATGTTTTGGCAAGGTAACTGCAAAAGGCAGGAAAAATTGAACTGCTCAATTCAAAATGAAAATTATCGAAATATTATGTAAAAAGTGTAACACTTATATCTTGGGTTAATGTATCAAAATGGCGGCTGTTTTCATTTTAACGGATGTAGGCGCAAAATTTATAAATAACCCAAGCTGTTGCTATTTGAATTAAAAAAGGGGCAATAAAATTAAAATGAGCTTTCAATTGATTGAAATTTACGGGACCTTTGTTTAGAATTTAAAGATTCGTAATATTTAATCTTTTATTGTTTACGTGAAACTTTGCTTTGTGATATTCTGATATAGACAGTATTTCCTTTTTAAACATTAACTCTTCGTTAAATTATTCAAATGCCTCTTCGTTTATGCTATGAGGAAAGATAAACAGGTCGAATGTAAAATGTTTCCACTTTTTGAAGTAGTAAAACCAATTGATAACCCTTTACAAATTTAAGATATCAAACATCGGTACAGAAAAGTCTCGCGCTAAATAGTTTTTTTGATCTTATGAAGGATAAATTCGTTTGCTTCAAGGCACGAATATAGCTTTACACGAATCTCTTCACAAAGAGAAGTAAATGCCGGTTTGTTTAATTTTCTACATTTTTTCATGTATTCGTTTTGAACAATGGAACAACAATATGGCAAAATGTTAGATAAAAAGAGTTGGCCGTTGGGATGCTTTATTTGTAAATCAAAGGTATCTAAAACTGAGCATCTATTTTGCACATCTAAACAAAAATTTAATGATTCAATCAAAATGTTGTTGAGATGATTTTGTATGTCTTAACACAATAGTTTGAATAAAATTGAAAAATAAGTATCAATTTTGTTTGGATAATATTGCATATTGGCAAAGAATTCAAAACGTTTCATCAAAGGGAAATCATTTTATAGATCATAGATCCTAATGAAAAACTCCGGGGAAAACTATGGAATAGTCATTTTTTTTTTCATTCTTTTAGAAAAATAAGGTATCTCCTATTCTTTATTGAATTTGTCAAACGCATTCAATCAAACAACATTTATTCTAATTTTTTCAATTTTTTTTTTCATTTGGAGTCCAAAATTACTTTGAGTTATTTCCCCTTTCTTGAAAAACTCACAAAATCCTATATCTTTTCCAAAAAGTCCGCGAAATATCTTTTTTATGTTTTTAAATTAAAATTCTATTTCAAATCAATAAATATACACAGCTTGGGAAAATTCTTATGTCTGCTTATAGAAAAAATACGCCATTGAATAGTGGTATAGGGATATTTGAAATGTATTCTATTGTAAATATTTACCAATCTTTAGAATTCTGTGTCTTTTTGACATATCCTTGACCCCCAATTTTTTTTTTTT
>MJUU01000311.1:788-11635 GCA_002080025.1 Modiolus philippinarum | reverse complement strand
CTCCGCGACGATAAGGCATATTGTTTTACCCTTGTCTGTCCGTCCTTCCGCCCGTCCTTCTATCCGTCCGAGGGGGTGCATGGTTTTTTCCTCCTACAGTTTTTATGTTTACAAGTTTTTATTTTGCAGATTATTTGTACATATAAAGGAGATATGTACGTGATAAGGATTTCGATTTTGGTTCATTTTTGTCAAAAACATACATTGTTAAACTAAGTCTTTTTTGTGATTTTACATAGAAGATACATAGTTTGTACGCACAACTCATCCTACAATTTTGATGCCGGGAAGTTTATATTTTGCCGATCATTTGTACCTAAATTGAAGTTATGCATGTCTTACGGATTTTGATTTTGAATCATTTTTTTAAATAATATACATTGTTGAACTTAGTCATTTTTGGGGTGAATTATTAATAGAGGTTACACAGATTGTCCGCACAACTCCTCCTACATTTTCAGCTCACCTGACCCGAAGGGTTAGCTATTACCATCACTTGGTGTCCGTCGTCCGTCCGTTCGTCCGTTAGTCCATCGTAAACTTTTTCAAAAATATTCTTCTCTGAAACCACTGAACCAATTTTAACCAAACTTGGCCTGAATCATAACCAGAGTATCCTGTTTCAAAATTGTATCCGATGATTCCGAGGACCAAACAACATGGCTGCCGTTACTAAAAATAGCACATAGGGGTAAATTGCTGGTTTTTTTTGCAAAAGCCGTTACAGATATTAAAAATCTTGACATGTGGTAAAAGTGATCAGCATGACAAGATCTACCTGCCCTGCGATTTTGAAGAAAATCTGATTACCCATTTTGGAGTCATTGCCCTTTTTCCGAAAATTTTAATATATTTTATTTTTTATCAAAGAAATTATAACAGATAGAAGTCAACTTTAAATTCCAAAAACTTTTCAGCATATCAAGATCAACCCACCCTGAAATTTTGGAGAAAATCCAAAACCCTTGTAGGAGTTACTGCCCTTTTTTCCCAGAATTTTCAAAAGTTTCATATTTTTCATCTTTTATTTCCAAAACTATAGAAGATGAAGGTTAAGTGTATATTGATAAAATGTTTGCCATGCTGTGGGGACTTCAAAATTGGTGTTGAAAATCGTTCGTTCACCGCCATTTTCAAAATGGCTGCAAAAAAGGCGGGAAAATTCATCATTGTTCGATTTCAATAAAATTTGGTTTAAAAATAGATATTTTTAAAGATTAGTGTTGAAAATCGTTCGTTGACCGCCATTTTCAAAATGGCCGCCAAAAAAGTCGGTAAAATTCAACATTGTCTGATCTCAATGAAATTTGGTTTCCAAGTAGATATTGATGTCACTATGCAAAAACCGGTGTTGAAAACTGTTTGTTGACTGCCATTGTCAAAATGGCCACCAAAAAGGCGGGGAAAATTCAATATGGTCCGATTTCAATAAAATTTGGTTTCCATATATATATTGATGTCGTAACTCAAAGATATGGTGTTTAAAATTGTTGTTGACTGCCATTTACCAAATGATGTCTCGACTTCAAAACTGGCATCGAAAGTGGTCCTTAGCAAGACAATTTTTTTCAAAAAGCCCAACAAAGAAGTACAGTAAAACAAAAAACTTTCGTTTCAACATAGATATTGATGTTGCGACTTCAAAAACTGATGTTGAAAATTGTTCGTTGACCGCCATTTTCGAATGGCTGCCAAAAAGGCGGGAAAATTCAACATTGTCCGATTCCAATGGAATTTCGTTTCCAAATAGATATCGATGTTGCGACTTCAAAAACTGAAGTTGAAAATTGTTCGTTGAACGCCATTTTCAAACTGGCCACCAAAAGGCGGGAAAATTCGACATTGTCCAATTTCAATGAAATTTGGTTTCCAAATAGATATTGATGTTGCGACTTCAAAACTGATGTTGAAAATTTCCATTGCCCGCCATTTACAAAATGATGTTTCGACTTCAAAACTGGTGTGGAAAGTGGTCCTTAGCAAGAACGTTTGTTGTCAAAAAAGCCAAACAAAGAAATATAGTAAATTATAATCAGACTTTGAATACAGTTCAAGATTTATTGGTGTTCCAGCTAGCAAAGTTTGAGAGACTGAAGTTCAACTGTATAACTTGCAATGTAAGCTTGATTGGTGCAACTTTTTTTTGAAAAGGGGATTTGAATTACTTTGATTTCAGCAGTACATATTGCTTGGATTATGAGGGGAACGCCTACCCAAATTTTATTTGAATGGTGGTCTGAAATTGGTTGTAATAGATAGCGGAGTTTTCAGTTGCCATGGAAACCAAACCAGAACACTGAATCTTTGAAAAAAAGTATTGTGGTTCATATTTTTCTTCACAATATAAGAACTAGATTATAAGGGGGAACCCCTGCCAAATTTTTTTATGGAAAGGGGGACTTGGAATGTTTTGATTTCAGCAATATGTATTATCTGACTTATTAGGGGAACCCCTGGCCAAATTGTTTTTTGAATGATGGTCTGTAATGGGTTGTAATGGATAGTGGGGCTTTAAATTAACCGTGGAAACTACTGAATCCACTTGCCCAATTGGAACAATACTTGGTGACAACTGTCCATATTCGGTACCTATCAAAGAATGTGTCTGGTAAGTCCGCATGTTTTTCAAGATGGCCGCCAGTGGGGCACATAGTTTAACATTGGACACTATAGAAAAAACACATTCAAAGACATTCTTCTCTTAAACTACTTGGTCAGTTTGAATCAAACTTGGTCACAATAGGCATTTAATGGTCTTCTTACAAGATTATGTCTCACAAGTCTACACCTCATCTAAGATGGCCGCCAGCGGGGACTATTGACCCTTTTAGGAAAACAGGTTCAAAGATTTTCTCCTTTGAAACTTCTAGAAAATGAGGCATTTTAACATTGGGTTAATTTGGGCTGGAGTCTATGTCAGTCATGGACCAGGTGAGCCATACAGGCTCTTGAGAGCCTCTAGTTGATGCAAGTAAGCTTTATCTTGCAGTTCATTTGTACCTAGTGAATTTGTACACATGAATTGTATTTTGATTTCAGTTCTTTTTTTTCAAAAATAAACATTGCTAAATTTACTGTGCAACTGTTATAGTTACATGTGTTTAGCGGGGGCATCAAATTTGTCTTACAGACACAAATAATTCCCAATTTGATTAAACCTTGTGCGGGGGCATGCCATCCTCCAGTCTTTTTTAACAATGAACCCAGATTTTTTGACACAGTTTTAGGATTCGATTGGGTGAATCACATAGGAAACACCACCACTAAACATATATTTCTAACACTTAAAATTCCCTCAACACATAGATCATACTTTGCAGAACATTTGCCCTCAAACTTTGTCTAGGGAATCTTATATATCCTTCTCAACTGTAACTCAGTCAAGAGTTCCCATGCCATAGTAGAGACTTTTCCACTGTTTTTGAGACTAGCGATCTCTTTGTTGTTGTCTATTTGTCTTTTAAAAAACGCTTTTTGTAAATGTGAAATGGAATCCTACAGGTATTAAACTGGGTTTTCAAAACATTATCAGACGCATTTAAAATTTATAAATTAACTTTAAATTGCTTCTGTAGATGAGATGTGTGGTTCATTTTGAGCTTTGAAATCAAATCTGCAAGGTATAAAAAGAATCATCATAGGCTAATACGTATTCTTGTCATTGCTTCACACATATTTTGTGCTTTGTCCATTTACCAGAAATATCGCTTTTTTCTGTATTTTGCACATGTATATCAATCTTGAGATCCTCAATTGTTCGTAGAAAGTAATAAGCGAAATGATAACACTCTAATTATTACATTGTTTATTTGACCTGGATGTAATAAGCTTTTATGTTTAAGTACTAACCATATTAACTATGCATTTCTAGTGCTCATATTTCAATATTTTACAGTGCAAAGTTTTTTTACAATCGACTTGATGAGCGCCCTGTGTTTTGTCCACTCATTTAAGACACTAGTGTTTTTGTCGGACAATGGATAAAAGTTGTAAGAAAAATTTGTCAGTTAATTCAATGTTTGTTGATTCCGCATCCATGAAGAAAGGGTTAAATGGATGTAGCGTTGTACGACAATAAGCAAATATTTCCACTCAAACAGGTGATAAGGAACATCTTCAACATGTTCAACTTAACATGAGGTATGAGCTAAGCGCATTTTTGAAGGCCACATGGTGACTTCAGTATGAAGAATAAGAATAAAAACATTCTTCAATTGCTTGGTTCTACCATGTATTCATAGAGACTGTCTCATTTGCATTTACTCCATATCCTTTTATTGAATTTGATGCATCCTCACAAATATATCGAGACCAAGCTTATAAATGTATTGTTATATATTTATTTAAGAGATATACTTTTCCTTTATACATCAATAGGTGTTTTTTAATTACATTATTTTTAAAATAGAAGATCTATTTTGCAATTAAATGCGAAATTTTGACATCATCGATCAAAAGTCTTATGCAGATAGTGCAATGTCAGAGACTATTGACAGGTGAGGTCACAATGACGCCTTTGATTTCGATTTCGGTACAATAAAAATGTCTGTCTTAACAATATAAACAAAGGCTATTATTGCAATTCTACCTGCATTTTGTTTATTCGTATTTGTATTATACTCTAGGAAAACGGGACATAGAAAGGATATGTTTGGGTATCCATAAACCTATTTAACCCTGCCGCTGTCTTTAGCTAGTGCCGGTATCAAGTCCTGCTATCCCCGAGTTATATCATTATTTGTGTTTTTCTCTTGTCTTCATTAATGGTTTTCTAGTTTGCTGGATAATTGTGGCAAGTCAGTGTAGTTTTTGGCCATTGTAGTTGTTAACTGTTAACCTTTCTTTGAAACGGATGACGGCAGTTGTAAAACATTTCATATTTGTTGATGATCCAGCATTCACGAGTCCCAAAACAACATTGATGTAGCATTTTTCGCATATAGCAATGCAGTACGTTCAAACAACTTTGTCTTATTTGTAATTACTTCATATTCCTCCATTATTAATTTTAGACTGGAGTTTGTCTTTCCTGCAATATGGAGTCCGTAAAAAGATATGTTATGGTGTATTTGTTCTTTGGGAATTTCTTATATGGATGCGTTATCAAACTTTGGAATATTGGCTTTTGTATTTTTTCTTTTGTTATTTCAAATTGTTATTCTGACACACCTGCTTATTGTGCCCTCATCTCATGATTATATTATGCCAAGTTTTCTTACTTTTTGCTCGATGAGTGCCTTGTGGATGTTTAAATGTTGTGATCGTCGTCTATCAGTCTTTTTGACAATTAATATGAAAAAGAAAGGAAATGGGGTAAATGTCAAGGAGACAACATCCCATATCCAGGTTGAAACAACCCAAAACAAAGTTTGTTTGTTGACTATCCCGCATCCATGGGTAAAGTCACATGGATGTAGCTTTGGTCGACATCTAGCAATGAATTTCGCTCAAACTGGTGCTAGGGGGCAGTATTGAACTTCCTATGAGGTATGAGTACAGCTCATTGTTGAAGGCGTAATGAAGACTACAAGATAAAACATTGTTCCATTGCCTAGTTTTACAATGTATTTGTAGAGACTTTGTCTCCTTTTCATTTACACCATACCCCTTCATTGTTAATTATATTGCTTGATTTTACCATGTATTTGTAGAGACAATGTCTTATAAGAATTCTCCAAATATCAATTTATTGAAAAAGCAAGTTTGTTTATGTATTCACTCAGCAGCAACTATTTACATCCGCTTCTCGTCGGGAATAAGTTGCGTCTTGGATAACCACAAACGTGAAACTCTCCTTACGGCCAGAAAAATACTACATGTGTGTATTGATTTGGATGTTTTATATTATTTTATGTATTTACAGGTATACCAGCAAAGGTGAATAAAGCTTTTCGAACATGTTCAACAGAAATTATCAAATTCTGTGGGATTGACATGTCTCAGACTTCTCGACAGCAACAGAGGAATGGTCTCGTATTACAGAAGTACTGTTTTGTGCCATATATATCTGATATTGGTTGCAATGAAGATACTGTAAAGGATATCAAAATGTGTTCAAACTATTGCCTTAAAAAATTAGAAACATCAATGAGCAAAACTTATATCGACGATCTTGGAAAACATTTGTACGATACAACTTATTTTCCATCAAACACATCATCAGACAGTACGATTACAAAAACAATAGAACAGTTATGTTATCATGATTTACATCAAGTCGAACAGAACATAGACATTGACACTTTAGACACCTGTTATAATTTAATGCATTCTAATGAAATTCTACATATATGTTTGCAAATTGTTGTCGAGAACACAACTAGGCGCCATTTAGATATAATTGAAATAGGACTGAACAGTAAAATTTATGAGCACGTTTTAGCATTCTTTGAATGTAATAAAACAATATCATTTCACTATGTAGTAACTGATCTGCATAGGGCTATACATAAAGAATATTTACCCGAAAATATTATCTACAATGAATGGAATAAACTCACTCAGAATCAAAATGATTTAGTGATTGTAAAAAATGTACTTAACAATGAGACAAATTTTACAACTGCATTATCTAAAATATCAAAGGTGGTAAAACCAGGTGGATTCATCTTGGTAGAAGAAATTACCTGTAACTTTCCAGTTGCTTGTGTTTTGGATAATTGTAATCAGCATATTACAAATATGGAAGATGTGAATGAGCGCACCTGTATCAGGTACTGTGATGAAGCTAAATGGGAAGAAATCTTTGCACGCGAAGGATATGAAGTAATTTTCAAACGGTCTAGTAAGCTGCTGTCAACACTTTATCTCATTAAGCAAAGAACCATCAAATCAAAAACCCACAGAATGGTTGCCATTAATGACATCGAAGGAACATGGTTAAGTGAACTGAAATCAGCATTGTCAGAATCAAAAGATTTAAATGTTTGGCTGACAGCCTGCGGTGAAGATATAAATGGAATCCTTGGTCTTTTTAACTGTTTAAAACAAGAGCCTGGTGGTGAGAATTTAAGGTTATTATTCTTTTACTAAAAAAATGCTTACCTAAATTCACGCAATATCTTTTCAACCTGATTACTAAGAACAAACGTATTTTATTGAGCTTTAGAATGTCATCTTAGTAATTTACTCAAGGAAATAGGTTTACATTTACTCATCATACTTGCTGAGATGATTTGGACACACGACCTACGCGTAAAAAAGGATATGCACTTCTCAAGAGCGATTTTAAGAACTTGGCGATGCCGATTCTTCGGTAAAATTTTAATGTTCATCTATCTTAATTTGATATACACTGCAGAGACATAAATTGTCGAAATGTGTTTATGCAGGAACTAAATTCACTAAAGGTATTGATTGCAATGAAGATACTCTTGAGGATATCAAAATGTGTTGAAACTATTGCATTAAAAATAGAACCATCAATGGGCAAAACTTATATCGACGATCTAAGAAAAAATTTGAACGATATAACTTATTTTCCATCAAAAACGTCATCAGACAATACATTTACTAAAACGAGGATGAGGAGTTAATTTCCGAAATCGCCATACAGCTCATTAAAGTTATTGCAGTTGGAGTTACATATGTGTTAAGGTCTCATGTTCACTAACTCCATATCCTTTCGTAAAATATTTAATACAGGAGTTTGTCTTTTATTGCAGTGTTGAGTTGGTAAAACAATTCCCCGTGTTAGAGATGTATGCTCTTTATTTTTCCTAGATGTGGTGTACTTGTACATTAGAAAATATCTCATGTGTACACATTGTTCAATTACTAATATCTAAATCTATGTAAATTCTAAAAACTAAGGATTATCTCCGTACATCGTAGTTTTGTCCTTACCTATATTTGATATCACTGGTTATTCGGAATTTGTTTGGTTTTATGCATTTTAACAATTTTTTTGAAATTATGGATTTCCTTTGTTTGGGTTCTAGTGCTGCTGGTGAGGACTTAATTTCCGAAATGGCCATACAGCTCATTAAAATTATTGCAGTTGGAGTTTACATATGTGTTATGGTCTCGTGTTCATTTACTCTATATCCTTTCGTAAAATATTAAATACAGGAGTTTGTCTTTTATTGCAGTGTGGAGTTGGTAAAACAATTCCCCGTGGTAGAGACGTATGCTCTTTATTTTACTTAGATATGGTGTACTTGTACATGAAATAATGTCTCATGTGTACACATTGTTCAATTACTATTATCTAAATTTATGTAAATTCTAAAAACTAGGGATTATCTCCGTACATCGTAGTTTTGTCCTTACCTATATTTGATATTCCTGGTAATTACGATTTTGTTTGGTTTTATGCATTTTAACCATTTTTGAAATTATGGATTTCCTTTGTTTGGGTTCTAGTGCTGCTGATGAGGAATTATTTTCCGAAATGGCCATTCAGCCCATTAAAATTATTACAGTTAGAGTTTAGATATGTATTATGGTCTCATGTTCATTTACTCCATATCCTTTCGTAAAATAATAAAAAATAAATATACATGTTTGCCATTGTTCAGTCATATGAAAATGTATACTTCTTATCTTAACGCCTCACATTTTTTCAATCAGTCTTCGTAACTTTCAATAAACAACAAATGGATATGGTATAAATGCACATGACACAGCCTCTTATTCACAAACGAGTTACAAAACTTCAACTTACAAAATTTCAAAACATGCTACACCAAATAATTATAAATTGTATAAAAGTAAGGTGCATTTTCCTCGTTCGAAGGTCTATCCTTTAGTGAGTTTGTTTTTTCGTTAAATTCCTTTAGCTTTTTGCGAATTCGAATGTATCGGGGTTTTTTTTAGTCTTCAAAATATTTGATTTCTATATCTAGTTGTCAAAAAGCCATCACCAACAGAACAAATATTGACTGAAATATCTCTTTTTGTTGTTTTATAATTGAGAAAAAAAGAGAATTTCGATTCGATTTTGTGCCATGAATAAAAAGATTACCTGATCTCTTTCAAACAAAATTACAATTAGTTATCATATTGCGCCATTCAGTTGAACGCATAAAACAAAATAGCGATATTGCATTCTTTAGAGATGCATAATTATGACATTTAATAGGACAAAAACTGTTGTTTGTATCTCAGTGGTATTATTTTCTCTGCAGCTGTTATTAATTTCCAAAAATCAAATGAAAAGTCTTTTCTTATAATGTACTTTCCTACATATTAAGAGTAGTTTCTCATATTTTTTATATTCGTCTAATTTTTGTCTTTTTTGCAGTTGAAATATTTAATATATTAAAAGAAATGTCATATTGTGAAATTAAAATTACTACAAACAAGATAGGTAATAATACTCTATACGTTATTAAATTTTGTGTTTTTTTTTAAACACGCATCTATTTATGTCTTTAAGTTTGATTGATTAATTGATATGGGGTTTAACGTCACTTTCAGCAGTATTTCAGCTATCTCATGACGGTCAGTTTTGGTGGTGGAGGAAGCCGGAGTACCCGGAGAGAACCACCGACTTTGGGCAGGTAACTGTCATACCTTATCACTTACCATTGTACGAGTGTACCCCTTTTTTACAATGCACAAAGTGGGGCGCGAACTCACACCACAGTGGTGATGGTCTACAGTGGTTGTATAGGTAGATGAACTACCTTCACCATTCGGCCACCCAGGCCCTCTTTAAGTTTGATATGTAATGTTTCATTTTGGAAGCCTCTATGAAATATTTTTTTATGTATTATGATTACGATCAGGTGCATCTTAAACATGGACAAAGAAATGATAGATCTTTCTTCAAACAGTAAAGAAATGTCAGGAATTTTAAGGAAGAACTTAAAGATGAACGTTTATAAAAATGGACAGTGGGGATCATACAGGCATCTAGCTTTTACGAAGGGTAAGTCTAGAAATGAAAAGTGACGACGAGATTAAAATCGATAAATGATTTTTTGGTTTCACATTTAGATCATATTGGTTATCTGTTCTCTATCAGTTTTTAATCCTCTTTAAGTTTATGGTCTTCCAAACGTTTAGATATTATCTGCACTGAAGAGACATAAGTTGTCGAAATGCGCATATGCAGAATTGAAATTCACAGTAACTTCGGTATTTAGTGATTTTTTTAAAGGATTAAAAGTAATTTTCAAGTAACACAATATGCACAAACAGACCAATTAAAGGAAATGCAAATTAGAAACTGGACAAGAAGCTATAAACATCAAATACTAGTAGATATTCTACAGCGATGGAAACGTTCAACATTCCCTACCACACGCACACGATTCACACGATGAACGCACACGATTCACACGTTGAACGAAACAGAAAGTTCTCAATCGTGTATCGTGTACCGTGTATCCAGTACCGTGTACCGTGTAACGTGCACCGTGTCGGTTAAATAATCTTATATATTTTCATGAAACGAACTCGAAATGAAAAAAATATTAGCGGGCAATAAAAGTAGAGAGTCTTAAAATTTGACAGTATAAATAAAATGGTAATTTACAATTTGATATATATAGATAAAACAGTCGGTTTTCCCAAGGATTTGTATAGTGAGTTTTTATTAGTTTTCCATATGAAACAGCATTTATGACATCAGTGTTGCAATCTTTCTCTCGGAAACTGTCTCCACTTTTGCCGTAACAATATCATAATAGGGTCGGCAAAAAAACTTGAAATTGTTTAATTTTGTCAGCAAAAAAAAAGAAAAAAATGAATAAAAAAAAATTAAATAAAATAAACAATGTGAATAAAAAAATAATTAAAGTTAAATAAAAAAGTCCTGATATATAGTAATGAAAGATGCTGCAAAATCAGCCACAATTTCCTAAGAAAGGAAACGTTACTTTTAAATTAAATTTAGACAA
>MJUU01000305.1:9265-38674 GCA_002080025.1 Modiolus philippinarum | reverse complement strand
GGGTCTGCCCAAAATTATCTACATGTATTCTCATCTACGAAATATAAACATTGTAACGGTGCTGACGACTGCAAAACTTCTGGAGTGACAATTGCAACAGTGATTGAACATAACCCTGATGTATAAGTTTTTGAGACAGTAATTTTGGTTTGTTGAGAAAATTGCTGTACAAATTACAGGCACGACAATAGCGAATGAGTTGTGAAAAACGCCATATTCCGGAGATGTAGGAATATTACTTCTAAACAAGAGGCTCTTAAGAACCTGTATCGCTCACCTGGACCATGGCTGACATAGATAAAAGGCATTTCTGATAGGATTCAATGCTAAACTATGTTCCCTGCTGGAGGCTATGTTCCCTGCTTGAATTGGATGAAGGCATGCCGAATGCAAATTTTAAGGGGACAACAGATCTAGAGGACTTTTGTGGTCAAGTTTAGTTTTAATTGGATTAGTGGTTCAAGATACTTAATTCTTTTGGTGGAACCCAATATAAACTATCTTAATGATGGGACCATCTAAGACCATTGTGACTAAAGTAAGTGAGAACCGAACCGTTCAGACACACTAAGAAACCAGGACACCACTTGAGTACGGGACAAAAAAGAAAAATGAAGATACGCATACAGCTGAACAACACGGACCCAATAAAACCATGAGTGAGATCAGGTGTACCGGTAGAGTAAGCATCTCCTGTTCTTATAAGACACCCGCCGTGTTGAACATGTCAACTCCGGTAGTAAAGTCGAATCCGATAGAGGAAAAGCAAACTTTAGTTGTAGAGGGAAAGATCTGTTGTCATCTGGGAAACAGATATCCCATAGAGATCCACAAGATCGTGATGTCGACCGTAGAACTTCTGTAGTGATGACTTTAAGTTTTTTGTAACGTACCTTGCTTAAGTAGTCTATTTGTAAGCAACTAAGCTATATCAATGAAGTCACTGTAACGACCACAAGCCCTTGAGTAGCGAATGAGTTGTGAGATGTAAACTCCATATGCTGGTGCTTTTGGAATGTTGCTACAAAGAAAAGGGAAGTTGACTATTGGAAAAGTGAAGTCATCGCGTTTGTCATAGAGGCTAGTTTGTAATGTACCCCTGTTGTAAATTTCAAGATGAAGGTCAAGGAACGAAGCCGATGTGGAAGTATCTGTAGTATCCTTAATTTCAAGCTCTTTTGGATAAATAAGATGAAGAAAATCACCAAAGCGAGGGTTGTTTAATGATAAAATATCATCTATATAACGGAAGCTGAAATTAAAGGACTGGGCCAGTTTTTTTGTCTTTATTTTGAAGAAGCCCTTCAATGAATTCAGCCTCATAAGAGTGGAGAAACAGATCGGCTAAAAGAGGTGCACAGATGATTGTGAATAACAAGTCCTCCAAACTGGACAAATATATTGTCGATCAAAAACATTTTTATCACTTCTTCCTCTGTGTATTTTTTCTGTGATTCTGAGTCGTATTTCACAAAGTATGCTTGTTCTCTGCCTATGACAATGTACTTGTATCTTCGTTCGCCATTCTTACGGGAGAAACATCTATGAATTATATCTTTCAGCTGAGATTTCAGTTGTTCATGAGGAATGGTGGTATAAAGTGTGGAGAAGTCAAATGTTTTAATGATGTTGCAATGCAATAATGATATAGATTTCAGGATGTCGAACGGATCTTTCGAGTTTTTTAATATCCACATTTCATTTACACCACTTCTTGAAAAGCTAGTATCACAGTGTTTTTGAAGGCCCTCTTTTACGTCTGTCAAGATCGAGGTTAAAAGCTTAGAGAGAGGTTTTGTGGAACATTTTGCAGATCCAGCGATGTACCGTTGTTTGTATGGGCATTTGTGTAATTTTGGTACCCAGTACAAGGAAGGGAGATCGGTGTCTTCATCTTTGGTCGAAATTCCAAAGGAAAGCAAAACAGATTTATGGTTCTGTAATATCTCCTCCTTAGACAGAGTAGTGGCTGTGTAGGTGAGATTGCCCTGGGAGTTACCAATGCCTAGTTCTTTCTTTAAACATTCGATGTAATGATTTTTACATATAAAAATGATGTTATTAGGGGCCTTATCTGCCGGAACAACAACATATTTGTCATGAATGGAGGACAAGTATCTGGCAACATCGGCATTTTGGAAAATTGATGATGTTTTAGTTCTCATTGACCCTCGTAGCTAACTTATTCTTTTCAGAATCATGGACCTCACAGCCTTAATCCACTCCGAAAGAGAATCAAGATCTTCATCTTGTTCACGTTTAATCCATTTTCTTGCGTAGTCCTCTACAGCATCCATAAGGAGTTTAAAATTTTGCTCCAAGTTGATGGATCGTGGTTTACGGAATTAGAGTCCCTTTACAAGGAAATCACGGAGAGACGGGTTTTCGATGATGTTCAAGTCTCCCGTTATGACGTGACCACAGGGACTATATCTGTAAGGTGAATTTTTAACATGAACAATCGGGTGGTTTAGACTTGAGGTCGTCGGTGGTAAGGCTCTGCAATACACGTTTATGGTTGAAAATTTTAGATGCTATCGGTGAAGTATAGGTATATGAGATGATTGGAATTGATGTGTCCTTAAAATATGGAGGTATTTTGTTTTTTACATTTTTGTGATGCAGTATATTGGCAAGGTTGGTGGCATCCAAACCCTTATTAGCAAACTTTATTGGTAGAAACGAACGGTATTCCTCTACATTTGCATGTTCTTTAACAGGTTGGAATAATCTGTGTTGACCAATGTCAAGGATAACTGCGTTTAATTTGTATAAAGATGAGGATGGGTCAGTAACAGAATTTTCTAGAGATTCTTTATACAGTGCATTCAGTTTAGTTAGTGGCAACGAGTATAGTTTAGTGCGAATGTGATGCAGTCCTAGAGGTTTGCAAACAAAAGGAAGTAGACCTTTTATTGATGCATCATGAAGACTTGGCGATTTATAATGGCGATGGCCATGACTTCGTTTACGTCTAGGATTGTTGTCGAAAATACGCATACATTTTCGTTGCATTTAGGGCTAGATAGATTAACTATACTATCAATTTTGTCATTGCAACCATATGGTATTGCAGTTCCTATTTTACTTATCCACTATTCTTCTTTTTGTCTACGTAGGATTATTACTAGGGTGGTAAATTTTTTCTAGAATGCGAACTTTCATAGAGAGAATAGAATGATCGGGTTGGTTAAAATGTTGGTAAACGGTTTGAAATTTCATTGTGTTGATCCCTGATCTATGTCCATTCATGCGTTCGTTAAGTCTCTAAGTTTGGTCATAATTGGACTAGTACTTTCTGAGATCTTTGAATGTCTTTTCCATATGGTCCAATGTTAAAGTTATGCTCCCCTCTGGCAGCCATCTTGGATGAGGTACGTCCTGCCGGATACAATTTTTAAAGGGACCACCCAAGGACTATTGTGACCAAGTTTGGTTCCAATTTGCCTAGTGGTTTCAGAGGTGAAGATCTTTGAATGAAAAGTCTACGACGGACGGACGATGGACGCCAAGTGATGGCAAAAGCTAACCCTGGCATAGCATGGCGGGCTAAAACAGGGAGTTTACTATTGCAAAGTCAAAATTATCAGGCTTGTCGTAAAGGTTTACTTTAGACGTCCAGATTTGTCAATGTAGAGGTATAAGGCCAGGTTCATTGGGTATATAAGATGAAAGATATTCTTAAATTGAGGATTGCTTTATGTAAGAACGTTATCTATATATAGGAAGCAGAAATTAAAGGACTTGGCTTTTTTATTGTCTTTTACTTTTAACTAGGCGTTGTATGAACCTGGTTTCATACGAATAAAGAAAGTAGCGCACAATTAGGTATCCCTTTTGTATGCTGGATAACTTGTACTCCAAATTTTACAAATATGTTATCAATAAAAAATTCCAGCACTGTGCGATGTTAACAAAGTATCTCCATCTTTACCAGGCACTGAATACATGTATGAAGAGCTGCTTTCACCCTTTTTAGTACAGAAAGACTGGTGTTTTAAATCTATCATTTGATTGAAATACTTTTTACATTGTTGCAATAGTTGAATTCAGTTAAATATAGATATTCCAATAAGTCTTTTGAATTTTTGAGAATCCACATCTATTTCACCTCACTTTTTATACGACCGCAAAAATTTTTGCGGTCGTATAATGGTATGGTGCTGTCGTCGTCGTCGTCGTCGTCGTTGTCGTTGTCTTCGTCTGTAGACACTTTTGTTTTTTGTCAATAACTTAAGTTTCAGTTGACCAATCCTAACGAAATTTTAACACAATGTTCCTTGGCACAAAAGGAAGGCTTGGCATAGTTTTGGTTATTGTGGCCCCACCCGTTTTTAAAAAAGGGGCCAAAAAGGGGTTAAATTTGATGTTTTACATATTTGACTGTAGAATCTTTATTATTTATCGGATTTTGATGGGGTTTCTTTCAGTGTTCTCCTGAGGAAATTTCCAGTCAGCAAAATGCCAATGGATTTCACGTGGCAAGTACCGTTCACGAGATAAATGGGACCCAAAAGGGGCGAATTTTAAAAATTTTAATGTTTTTATTTTTAGTCCGATTTTGATGCAGTTTTTTGCAGTGGATTCCTTATGAAAAATCAACATAGCGCTGCACCATTAGATTTTTGATAACTTGTTTCTTTTCCAATCTATGAGGTGCCCAACGGGGCAAAAATGCAAACATGCGCATTACCTAAAATTTTTATTTTTCATCCGATTTCAATGGGATTTTTTTTCTTTTGATTCCTCTCATTGTAGGCTTTCAGTGTTATATCAACGGATTTGGCGTAACTCTTACCATTTCCAAGCTATAATGGGTCAAAGGGGCCAAATTGCAATATTTCAAAATATGTGAAATCTTTATTTCATTGGACTTTTTTCTTTGGATTTCTCTTGATGGTCGTCAACAAAATTTCTTAACTCTTACAATATCCTAGTAATAAGGGATTATAAGGGCTAATTTTTATTTTCACTAGTTTGTGTCCAGTTAATTTATGTGTCAAGGTCCTTATTGTGTCCAGTAAATTACTGTGTCCACATTCATTTTAGTTTACATTTGTTCAAATTTCAGTGGTCGACATGCTGCGGTCGTATCATGCTGCGCTCAGCTTAGCCTTTTATTGAGTATATTTTATCAATATATAGTTTTAGACCATCTTTGACTGCAGTAAGTAACAACAGAAACCTAAATCTGCATTTTGGATTTACATCTCGAATTTAACGCAAATGGTTATCTCTGTACTAAAATTCGCGAACTAGGGACGAGTTTGATTTCAAAATTATCAATTTGCCTCACATGGACAGTAATATATATCACAAATTCTCCTGCTTACGGAGTGTATGTTTCACATTTGATTCGTTACGCGAGAGCTAGCACTAACTATGCAGATTTTACCAGTACCCGTAATTATCTCCTTGACGGCCTAATTAATAAAAGCTTTCAAAAATTCTGTCTCATCCGATTATTAAAAAGTAATTTGCTAGATATCAGTCTCTTGTGGAAAAAATTTGATGTTTCGGCCCAACTATGATTAAAGATTTATTTGTTACTAAGAACTGGGATGAAAATTTCTTTTGACGGTCACGACCTTTCAATTGCAATTGTTATCGAGTTGCTTACGGACACTTATGCAATGGAAGTAGGGAGTGGCGCGCCATAAAACTGTTTTAACCCACCGTTTCTTTTGAAATACCTGTACCAGGACAGGACCATTACGGTTGACAATTTTCCGTTGGTTTTGCACCTGCTTCGTCTTTTTGTTATTTGGAGAAACGCGCAACAGAAATAATTTGGAAGATATTTGTTAGTAATGGTGACTCGAATATTTTTAATAAAGCATTATCGTAGCTTGGGATACTGATCATGGTAACTTTCCTTTTTCTATCGTGACAAAAAAAATCATTTCACAACTGTCTTGATAATTGAATTTATTTTTCATCATGGATTAACATCTCCGACCTATCTAGACGGTCCAAAATAAAAATCAAGCATCGTTCTCGTGCTTGTTAGGTGTGGTTAGGTGAAATGAAGATTTGTCGATTATTAAAGTGGCGAAATAGGACACCGAATTGAGTGCCATTCTCTGTAAGAATCAGGCAGAGCATGAATCGTGATTTAAAAAGACGCACGTGTGAGTTGTCAGTAATTCTGGATATTTTTTGTAAGAAATAATGATAAAATTTGGTTTCAAAGGGAGATCATGCAAGCAGACTTCCTTTCCCGTGCGCAGAATTTCTAGGTATATAACAACCTCTTGTATTTCTACCGTCATGTACGCTCAGTACTCAACTGTAATTAGTCAGTTAGATGTAGTTGATATTCTAACACAGTGTATTTTATCAAGAAGGAAAAATAAATCCCCTATAACATTAACTCCTTATGCATATAGGTCGAACGAATGAAATCTGTCTTAGAGCTATCCACAGATCGTGAAGTTTTTTGCATTCTGCGCACACAAATTCTCCTGCTTAGGGAGAGTATGTTTTACAGTTGATTCGTTGCGCGAGAGCTAGCACTAACAATGCAGATTTTACCAGTACCCGTAATTATCTCCTTGACCGCCTAATTAATAAAAATGCTTCAAAAATTTGGTCTCGTACGATTATTAAAAAGTAATCTGCTAGATATCAGTCCCTTGTGAAAAAAATGTGATGTTTCGGCACCTGTACTGCTTTATCTTTTTGTCATTTGGGTTCAGCTCTTCAGAATTCTGTTCGGTATTTTTGTTATTAATCCCATTTGCAAAAAGGCAAACAGTTAATCAGAAAAATAAATTTGTTAGACAAAAAAGACATTATGCAAAAAGCAGAAGAAAATAGCCGACGAGTTACCAGAATTAAATCCAAAAGCCTTAATTTTCACATCATTACGTTAATCAAACAAAAAGGTTTGGGTTTTACCCTTAGATTGGCTCTAACTAGTGCCTTCACAATGGTTCTACTGTCTCGAATTCCTACTGTATTTAATGATTGTCTTTTGTCTTTCATTTGTTATTTTTTGTGGATTTTGGCCTGTGGTTGAAAGGTTTCCTTGTAATCTTTCCTCTTAATACAGAATTCCAAAATACTCAGATCGTTTTAATTTCATAACTGCGATATCCTTCTATATAACCATAAGATTAGTGTTACAAGATGATGTCTTTTTTTTCATAACCGGCCATTGCAGACGATTTCACGATTATCCGAAAGCAGTGTTCAAATTAAATCTGAAACATTTCTGTATTGATCAGAAACCATTTTTTCATGTTGTCATAATGCCATATATTTATTCTGTATACTGCCGAATGAACCATTATCTTGACAGCACCATCATAGCGATTCCCCCGCATTCTTTAGTAGATTTTCCATGTTCTTTCGTTGTTATTTTATCTGTCAACTCAGTTCGTTATATTTCCCTGAAATATATTATTGTATTCAGAATAAATGTTATGAAAAGAACATTTCATTTTACTCTGTTTGTCTAGTCATCTTTTTGATAACATATATTTTCATCTGACAATCATTGACAAGAATACAAGAAACAAAACGACGACTGAAGCGTTGTTGCATTGCTTGGTAATTATTATAGAGACTTTGTCTCGTGTGCATTTACATCATATCCTTTCATTGTTCATTTAAGACTGAAGTTTGTCTGTCGCAGTGTGGAGTAAGTAAACAGACTCCCTAGTGAGAATGAATGCTCTTGATATATTTCAGTTTATGGTGTACTTGATCATGATAGAATTTCTCAAATGTATACACAATAATACACTTATACTTACAATTTTGGCATTTCATTTTTTGTAATTTCGAAATGTCATTGTGATCATTTTTAAGCACTGTAGATGTAAGGGGACTAAAAGTCTTTAACAAACTCTTTGTGTACTGAAAAGAACTGAAAGGTACTCCATTAGTCTCAGCTTGTCTGAATTTACTAAAGTGGTCTCGATCTGCGTCTGATTCAGTTTGAAATGCAATGAACCAGTCTCGACTAGTCTGATTTAGTATTATTCAAAGAGTCTTGGGCTGTCTGGCCGTCTAAAGCTGTATATGAACAAGGAAATCTATTATAAAGGGCTTTCAATCAGTAAATTAATTTAGAGTTCAAAAAATAACTTCTTAACTCAACCCTTAGTGGATCGATTGCAAAATGTTTATCAAAAGCGTTCATATAAAACGCATCAAAATTACAAAGTATTATCAGGGCTATAAGAGATCAAGGGGTATGATTTACCTTGTTCAAAATTTTTGTTTTACTTTTTTTTCTTTTTTTCTGCAGGAGATCTTATTTTTAGAAAAAGGAAATATTATTTTTCCATTCATGTAATCGAAATTATTTTGCATACACTCCCCTTCAAATTCAATGTGTACCATTAAGCCAGTCAAAACATATTCTGTGGTTTTCCAATATTGCTACTAAAGGTAATATTCACAGGTGTTGCATAAAAAACATAATTTTTACCTGAAACCGTGACACTCACCTGTGCTTTAAATGTTAATTGAATCGATACTGGTGATGGAATTCAACAAAGTTTGCATTTAAAAAATTGAACAAGTGTGTCTACAAGAGTGTCTCGCCTGTATATGCATATTTTTAACCAAAAAAAAATAGTCATGGCTACAAGACAGGTGTCGGATTGGCATGTGCACACCAAGATGTAAAACAGACCAAACAAGACGACTGTAAATGTTCTAGTAACAGAGAAATGATCAAAGTCGATGAACCATGAAATTGAGGTCAAGGCTACATGACAGTTGTCAGACTGGCATGCACCCACTTAGATGTATCAATATGTCAAATATGATGAATCTAGGTGTTCTAGTTACAATGAAAAAAAACAACGGCAGTAGAATACCGAAGGAACAAAGCACAAGATTACACAAATCAAAGTCCAGAGACAAGGGAAAAGCAAGAACACCAAAAGACGGAAGACCAAAGACACCACATGCCCACAAAACACACGAACGTTACATATACAACACAAAAAACTAAAGCACTAACAGTGTGAACTCTCAATAAACAAGAGTTACATCAGGTGCCCCGGAAGGGTAAGCATGTCCTGCTCTGTGCACAGCACCCGTCACACTGTCAGTGGGTCAATCCAGGGTAGAGTCGAAACCGGTAATGTCAAATCAGGGAAGACGCGAATCTAGCTGAAATGAAATGAAATAAGTATTCAAGTAGAAAAGTGATTAAAGTCAGTGAACCATAAAAATTGAGGTCAAGATACATGACAGGTGTCAGACTGGCACGCACCCACCTAGATATAGCAATAGACAAAATATAGCCTGTTTATCCATTACAGTGCCTCAGAAATTGACTTGAATGTAAAACTATATCGCCAAATGTACAAAGTCATTGAAACTGTGTAAATGAGGTCGAGGTCAAATGACAACTGTTAGACTGGCATGCACCCACTACGATACATCAATACACTTAATATAATGGATATGTGTATTACAAATCCAAAAAATAAACTTGAATGTATGTCGCAAGTTTTACGAAGTTATTGAATCATGAAGACAAAGTCAAGGTCATCTGAATCATGTGTTGCTCGAAAGCTCACACCATAAGCTACCTTTAATTTAATTTAATTCTGTTTCAATAACAATTTTAACAATTTCCATGTGTAAGAATTTCTATTATTTACAATACATCCATTGGATCGTTTTATATAATAAGCAATGAAGGGATGTGGAGTAAATGTATCATGAGACAAATTACAAAAACAGGATAACAACAAACACCTACAATGGCCAGGAACTACAATCACATGCCACAATTTACACGCAAACTGCACCAGAAAAAAAACAATAATGAAAACAAGAGATAAACATAAATAACGATAGGAACTCGGGATAGCCGGACTTGGTACCGGCATTAGCAAAAGCCAGTGGTAGGGTTAAACCGGTTTATGGGTACCCAAATCTCCCCTTTCTCTAAACCGTTTCCCTATAGTATCATAATCATGCAAATAATACCCAATACAGGTAGAATACTAACTCCATGACCACTATCTTGGAACAAAAAAAGCATATGACAAAACGTAATTTTGAAAGAAGGGTCAAAGACTGCTCGACACTAAACTGCCTGCTAGCTCAAGGAATGTAGTCTTTAGTCTGCTGGTAAAACACCGTCGCACTACGGAAGAAAAATAAAACTCAAAACTCCCCGAAGGGTTTGGTAAAGAGTCTTCATGTATTTCAGTAGACATCGGCAGTATCAGCGGGAGGCCAGTATATATGTAAAGTCTTCAGGTCACTGGAATCCAAAGCCAATTTAACGGATTTGTTCAGAATATCTCGTCGATATCCACTATTACGTAAAGAATGTAAGTTACGTCCCAGTTTTTCTGGATTATTTATCAGTTGTTGACGTTTATTAACAACATTTCCATAAAATCGAGGATGAGAAATGCCGTTTGTAATTAGCTGTTTACGAGTCACGTCATGTCTAGATATCAAATGTTCTTCTTAAAAAACTTCTTAAAAGTATTTAATAATTTATGAAAAGTTAACCTTGTTGTAAAAGTTTGGATGTGAGAGTAAGGTTACGTTCATTAAAATCATCAAAGGTAGACCAAATACGAGCGAATCGTACAAGTTGAGATATATACACCCCGTAGGATGGAGCTAGGGGAACGTCGCCGTCAAGAAAGGGGAAATTAGTAATAATAAAATCAAAAGCATCCCTTTTATCATAAACTTTAGTTTTTTTGTTTTACCAGAGTCAATGATGATACTTAGATCCAGAAAAGGACAGTATTTAGAATCATTTTTTGCCTTATTAAGTTTCAGTTGTTGTGGGTAAATGGTGTCAACATAAGCTAAAAACTAGGGATTGTCAATAGTAAGGATATCGTCAATGTACCTGCTATTATCATTGAAAATAGAAATAAGTATATCATTTTTCATGAAATCCCGTTCGTAACAGAACAGAAACAGATCTGCAATGAGAGGTGCAAAATTAGTACCCATGGGGATTCCAATGACCTGATGAATAAACAATGGTGCCAAAACGAACATAAATGTTGTCTAGCAAGAGATTAAGTGCCTTAATCATATCATCACATGTCCAGGAGCAATAATTGTTGTAAGAGATATTGGAGAAGAATCCTTGCTTTTTGTTGCAGCAAATAAACTGAAGACCCGAAAATTTAAAAGACCATTTAATAAGTTCACCCAATTTGGATATAATCAAATTATGTGGAAGGTTTGTATAAAGTGTAGAAAAATCAAAACTGTCAATAGATGAAACTGGTCTATCTATAGATTGTAATTTATCTATAACTCCAATAAATTTTTTACACTCCAAAAGTAATTCATACCAGAGTTTTGATATGTTTTTTCATAATAGTTTTTTACTTACTCCTTTATACATGTGAGTGCACTGGTTAAATTGATGGACAAGTTTGTGGTAGAACAATTACTGGAAGCCGAAATGAAACGATGTTTGTAAGGATTTTTGTGAAGTTTAGGAATCCAGTACATAGTAGGTAGGGTGTTATCATTAGGTGGAACTTTGAGTGCTTCTGTATCCTTGTAAAGCTGTTTGGTGAGCGTTTTCTCGTTATAATTTGTACGTTAAAAAGTGCTTGACTTAGCCAATTCGTTTTTTTTTTTTTTTTTGGACATCGATATAGTATTTTTTTCAGATGATGGCAACGTTGTTTGAAGCTTTGTCGACAGGTGCAAACACATATTTCTCACAAAGTTCTTTCAGTTTGGACTTAATTCTGTTAACAAAAAAAGTCTTTACAAAATACAAAAATACCGAAGTTGCATATTATACCGTAAACGTAGTTATGCTGTACACGTGTTTCAAGGAGTATACATGGTAAAACAAAGCAATGAACAACGCTTTTATTGTTGTTCTTCGTTAGAAGTCACCATGAGGCTTTCGGCAATGCCCTTTGCTCGTACCTTAAAATAAGTTCAAGACGACCCTAGCACCGGTTTGAGTGGAATTCATTCTTATTTATCCTGCAACGCTACATCCACGTTCTAAATTATTCCTTTCAAGTATGTTTTAAACAATGTTCAGTTTATACATCTAAACGATGTTTGAAAAACACTTTAAAGTTTCTTATTTGTTTCTTTAAATTACTTTTAATTTGGTATGCTATTCCGATATTTTTGATGATGAGTACTTCTTTTTTTTACTACTTTTGGATTATGGTTTTCCATTTTATTTTATTCTAATGCTGTTGATGAGAGGTTACTCCTTGAAACACTTGTACAACACAACGAAATTTACTGCTTATTATGCAATTTGGTAATTTTTGCATTTTGAATGCTGAACAACTGTTATATTTATACTTTTCAAAAACAGGTTAAGACTCTTTCAGTACTAATTCAGGCTGAGACAGGTTCAGACATGTCGAGATTCTTTCATATTTTATGAAAGTACATGATATGGAGTACATGAACATGAGACCATAACACATATGTTAACTCCAACTGCTATAAAATCGGTCTGCTCGAGAAAGGTCGATATCTTTCCATTACAGATTCAGACTTGTGGAGACTTATTTAGTAAAAGTCATGACTGGTCAAGACTGGTTGAGAGTTTTCCAGTATAAGTTATGACTGGTTGAGACTTTTTCAGTACAAGTCATGACTGGTCAAGACTGGTTGAGACTTTTTCAGTACAAGTCATGACTGGTCAAGGCTGGTTGAGACTTTTTCAGCACAAGTCAAGACTGGTCAAGTCTGGTTGAGGCTTTTTTAGTACAAGTCAAGACTGGTCAAGACTGGTTGAGACTTTTTCAGTACAAGTCATGACTGGTCAAGGCTGGTTGAGACTTTTTCAGTGCAAGTCATGACTGGTCAAGACTGGTTGAGGCTTTTTTAGTACAATTCATGACTGGTCAAGACTGGTTGAGACTTTTTCAGTGCAAGTCATGACTGGTCAAGGCTGGTTGAGGCTTTTTTAGTACAAGTCAAGACTGGTCAAGACTGGGACTTTTTCAGTACAGGTCGAGATGGGTTGAGACTTTCAGTACAGATTCAGACTGCGTATATTTCGAAAACACCCCCATAGTAAAGGAAAAATATGTAATTGGATCAAGTGATTTATTTATTAACTGTGTTGAAGTCCACCCCCTCATTTCAAATGCATCTCTTTCATTTCTTTACACGACAAGTTCATCAATAGTGCGCTCTCAGTCAAGAACAAAAACAACATCTTCAGAAAGGTTTAGTTTTTTTTCTTAGATTTGCATTTCTCACCAATCAATTTCGAAAGTCAATAGCATTTGAAGATCGACATACAATAAAATGATTTCATTAAAAAATAATGAATTTAAAAAACAGTTTGATGTTCATACAATTTTGTACATAAGTTTGATGTTCATACAATTTTGTACATACAATCAATTAATATCTATATGGCTTTCCTTCACCGTGAAGTTTTAAAAAGGTATTTATTTCATGGTTAATACCATTTCCCTTCTAACCAGTTTTGAAATCTTCAACAGTATTAAACATCGAATTTTTTTGTTTATAGAAAAAGCATAATCATGAAACTGCATATTTAATGGTTCAGAAATGTCGACAATGTATAAAGAATAAATAATAAAATACCTTTCTAAGATAATGAAAATAAGTTTCTGCATATGCCCATTACGACAACTTATGTCTCATCAGTGCAGATAAAATTTAAACATTTTGAAAACCATAAACTTAAAGATGTTTAAATACTGTTAACCAATATGATCTAAATTGAAAGCCCAAATCAGCTAAGGACAGAGCTTTGCATGACGGAGATACTCCTTAGATTTTAACAAAATTTAGATATATCAAGTTTCCAAAATACAATCGGTTTTCGGGTCAGTACTGACCACTGGGCTGGTGAATACCCTCGGGGACTAACAGTCGACCAGCAGTTTCCAACCGAAATTACTGTAAATTTTTTTTCTGCATATGGATAACTGATCATGATCGGGTCTCTAAAACGTATCAATCAATGTTTCTGTGAACACCAAGAAAACTTTCTCCTTGAAGATTCATAGGGTCATTTCAATTAATTTAGTAAAGATTTTACAGGTTTGAAATAGTGCTATATTCATACAATTTGCATGTATAAGCAATAACAAAATATACTAGGTTGCGCTGTAAAATTGGATTTCAGCTCAGAAGCTGAGTTTATATCGCTCACCTAACAAAATACCTAAAAAAACAAAGGGGTATTAATTGTTCAATTTGTAACCTACCAATGTATTTATCATATCGGATCAGAATGTGCAATATATCATAAAGACCTCAATTGCAATTATTCCTATTAAATTCAGTTCAAATAGCCTCAGTGCTTTCATAGTAAGTGTTCAAAATATATTTTATACATTGGTCAATTTTTTTTTTTTTTTTTTTTTTTTAATCAAAATTTNCAATCTATGGTAAGGACCTTTAACGCACCATACATCATATCTGTAAAGTTCGGTTGAGTTTCAGGGTCTTATAATAAACTGTTTTTATCGAATCTTTATCAAGGACTTACATTTAAAAATTTATTTATATTTTCCAATATATCTGTTTCCAGGAGACCACAGGTCTTCATCTTTGCCAATAAAGTTTCCTCTACCGTATTTGACTTTACTACCGGAGTTGAAATGTTCAACACGACGGTTGTCTTATAAGAAGCAGGAGATGCTTACTCTACCGGTGCACCTTTTCTCACCCATGTTTTTAATGTGGGTCCGTGTTGTTCATTTTTGTATGTGTGCGTGTGCGTGTCCTTTCTCATTTCTGTGCCGTGGTTATGTTATGTCTTTTTTTCTTTGTTTTTTGTTTTTGTTTTTGTTTTTTTTTTTTCGTGTTGCAATTGTCCTTGGATTGTTAGTTTTAGACCGATGGTTCGGTTCTCACTTACTTTAGACAACATGTTTTCCCATATTGAAAAATTTACAACATTTCGTGCTGGTGGTCACAACAAATATGAAATCTTAGTTCAGGGCCTACCATGCATCTTTCTTCTGTGCTTCTGTAGTTTCAGAGATAATCAAAACAATTTTTCCATTTTGAAAATTCTTTATAGAATATAAAAAGTAGGTATCGTTTTTAGACCACTCCTTAGAAAGATCAATAGGCTTGAAGAAGTACTTTATTAGGTTCACCTGGGAAGAATATATTAGTCCCAGGGTTCACTAAGAAATATATCAACACTAACGTCTGTATAATTCTTGACATTCTTCAGTGCAATCGACCTTCCAGCACGTGCCAACACAGTAGTAATTCTATTTCTTATTGTTAATTTTCTTTTTCTATTTATTTATCTCCTGATCTATTTATTTAACAGATAAATTGGGGAACATTGACGATTTTTTTTTGCACCTTATATACTCGCCTTATTGTGGTGGTCTGGGGTATGAACTCTGTGATCAATATTGTCACCTTATAATACTCACGTTATTGTGTTGATCTGGGTTATGTACTCTGTGATCAATATTGATTCTGCTTATGACAACAAAAACCAAAATTACAATAGTTACTATGGCGATAATGGCTGCAGCCAGCGTCAATCTCTTCTTAATTGTTGCATCACAGAAATAATCTAAAATTCTTTCATAATTCGATTTTATCGGGCTTGTTTCTGTCAGATTAGCACGACTGCTAACTTCTCCCTCCTCTTGGCCCCCAAGGAGACCTGCAGCTGTTTCATGGGCGATGTCATTACCTATATCCAAGAGGTCGTCATCTGAATCTGTTTCATGTCTCTCACTCTGCGAAACAGCCTCATATCTCGTATCACTAGACATATTGTCCGACTTACAAAAAATGTTGCCGGAGATGGATTGAGCCTTAATCATCCATTTTGTCCAAGAAAGGTTGTATCGTAAGTAACCAGGATGTTTAAAACATATTTACCTGTTTAAACAATTATAGAATATCAAGTTTCTCAATAAATCGACAAATATATATACTTTTCACCGTTGGGTACATAACTATGCATTTTTCATTATTCCATTTAAATTTGAAGTTTGTCTATGTTACCAGTTTCTTTTATTGTGGACTTAAAAAAGAAAACTATTATGTTTCCAATATAGGTAAAAGAAAATATTCTTTTTTTCAATCTCTCGTGTCTGTGAGGAAAAATAGTTCACAAAGGTGTTTTCTGACTTCATTTCAAGCAAATGTTGTAATAATACATTTTATCTCCAGATAAAAAAAATGACTATTTATTGTTAAATGGGTGGTTTCTGGTAGATTAACAAATAAATGCTCATCTGCTCAACAGTCTTCTGTTTCTTGTTCAGAACACATATCAAGAATTCCAGCGTCTTTATCTTTTATGTCCTTTTATTGTTTTAGTTGATAGCTCAAGCAATGCAGAGTGGTTTTTTCTTCCAACAACCAAGCAAAATTAATATCGATTGTAAAGTTTGAAATGTCTTGAATCGGTTAAGATGGATACAAAACGGTTAGTCCACCACAAGTCCAAGTAATAAGTATCCCTTCCAATTTCAGCAGACGTTAATTTGTTGTTGTTATCTTTCAAGTTTTATCTCCTTGCTGACAGTGCGCACAAGTATCTGATATATTCATATTCTGTTGTACATTTCGAGGGTAGATAAATAAGGCAATGCATTAAATCCACAAGGATGCATCAAACAGGAGAAAATCTTATTTTCGATTGATTTTCAGGAATGAACTAAAATGGGGGTGGGGGTGGGGTTGTTGGGTAGTCTTAAATCGATGATAAGAAAAAAAGAAAAGTTTCATACTATGTCATTTATTATCCGTTGTGAGCAGTTCGTCTTTAAGATCACGTTTATGTAAAGTTCATTGATTGAATTGTAATGCGGAACTTAGATGTTGTTTCATAAATGAAAATTCTTTTGTTACAGAGCTGACAAATCCATTGTCTTGTCCTGTATCGATGTATGAATGGAGATTACGAAACAAGCAGACCAGACAATTGTTTCTGAAGTTTCAATAATCCTTTTTGTAATCGAAGCCAGAGATAGGCAGGCAGACAGTATCAAAATACATTTCTGGTTGGGATTAGAGTTTCAAGTCACTGTGGCAGTAGAAATGGACAAAGTTACATCTACTACATACCGAATATACAATGAAAAGACAGGGGTGTGAGATAAAGTCTCTACAAATACATGGCAAAAACCAAGCAATGGAACAACGCTTTTATTGTTCTCCATCTTAAGGCCATCAACAATGACCTCTGCTCATACCTCATAGCAAGATAAAGACGGTCCCTAGCACCAGTTTGAGTCTGAAAAGGTTGTTTGAAGTAGTTGTTCAAAATAGGTCATCTAAAAGTTTAGCCTTAAATTGCTGTAGCTTGAATTACAACGGTCTTTGAATAGAGTTTGACTGCAGCAAAGCCACAAAAGGACACCCTGTACCCATGGGCGGATCCAGCCTCCGAAAAAAGGAGGGTCTAAATTGGGTTCCAGAAAAAGGGGTCCAGTCAATTTTTGCCAGTTTTAATCCATCTTTGCCAAAATTCTGCACAAAATTGAAAAATAAATCCAGAAAAAGTGGGGTCCAGCCCAAGGACCCCCCCCCCCCCCCCCCCCCCCCNNTATTAGGTTTTATTTGTATGTTTATTACACTATATAGAAATTTGACAGAGAAAGGGACAGAGGTTTTGGGAACCCATAAACATGTTTAACCCTACTGCTAGCTTTTGCTACTGTTACCAGTGCCAAGTCCTGCCATCCCAAGTTCCCATCATTGTTTACGTTTGTCTTTTTCTTGTGCAATTCCATTGTGGATTGTGGCATGTGATTGTGATTTTGTGATTTTCTGCCACTGTAGGTGTTCTGCGTTATATTCACTTTTTAATAAGTTGAATTAACTCCCCTTCCAAATATCAAGTGACATGAGAACATTTTTAGGTTGGGTACTACAACTGTGTAATTCTCCAAGCACATACTCAGGTTTTACACTACAATTGTGTACCACTTTATGTAAATTCAAGGTGTCATTAGGACGTGTGCTTACATGGTACATGGATGGACAGGAAAATTCTAATACCTCCCTAAACTTGGTTAGCTGGAGGTATAAAATCAAATTCTAACTGATACAACAACAAGTTCCAGAATTATCAAATGCACAATCTACATCTTTCAAGTCAGTTCATGAGAACTTAATAGTTTAATAGTAACAGTAATAGATCACTGGTTTTTCCACATCAAAATTTTGAGCAAAGCTCTGTCCAGCTTTATTCTTGATCTTGTTGCTTATTTGTTCTATATCGGCTTTAATAGATCTCCATTTATAGACTTCCAAATATCTTGTTTTGTTCTGCACTGAAGAGAAATAAGTTGTGGCATGGTCATCTGAAGAACCTGTCTTGTGGTGACATTTTGGAAGCATATTATTTCACATTTGCCTATACCTTAGATTTGTCCTTTGGATAAATTAAATTTAAATGTAGCCATTTAAGGATCATTGTGATCAAATTAAATTCCAGTTTTTAAAGACAATTACAGTGTTTCATGTGAGACCTTATACCAAACGTTCTTGCTAGCAGCTGAAACTTTTTTACAAGTTGACAGAAAAATAGGTCCATTGAAATTAATTAATAGCTAATGTAAATTGATTAATGATGAATGGGAAGGTGTGAAAAGTAGGACTTATCCAAGTGTGACTGGTTATTGTTCAGTCTCTTTTCATCTGAATACATTATTTTTTTTTTATCAATTTAAATGGACCTTTTGTCTGTCAATTTGTAAATTATCCACATTGTATAATTTACTATTTCCAAGCCACAGACTTAATTTAAAATTATTCTAACTGATAATTGCAAAGAAATCTTTGATAAATTGTTGTTTATGTTTGTATTTTGTCTTATTTGTGTTTTTCCTGTGTAGTTCACTGGAGATTGTAGCATGTAATTTTAATTTTCAGCAATTGTAGATGTTTCCTGTTATCCATTTTATTTGGTATATACCTAGAAGCTTAGAGACTGAGCTTGTATTGCTCACCTGATAAAATGAATCTTAGCAATATCTACACAAATGATTTATGCATTTCTTACTGTTTAAATGTAGTTGGATTGAACAAAAAATGTGACATTTACTGGTATTTAGGACCTGACAAACATAATTCCTGTAAAGTATGGATCAATCTGCTTCAATGGTTTATCAAAATATGTTTTTTTTCCGTAGGACCAAATATATGACCTACATATATGTTCAATGCTGACAGCAATGCATTTTGGCAGGTATGACTCATATGAACAATCTTTATAAAGGACCTTTCAAAGAACTAGAGGATGACATGCCCCATGCAAGGTACTGATTTAAAAATGGTTTGTTAGTAATGATGTTTGTGTCTGTAAGACATATATGATGTCCCCGCAAAATATATTTTGGCCGTGTACCCTTTGTGTCAAAATCGCCAAACAAAAATTAATAAAATAATAAAATCAAAATCAATATCAAAAGGCACATCTACAATATATGCAAAAATGATCTGTAAAATGAAAAATTCCTAACATAAAAACTGTAAGAGAAACAGCCCAGGCAAACTGTCTACCCTTTTAAGTCAAATTCATTAAAAAAACAACTAAGTTCAACAACATATATTTTTGGGAAAACTGGACCAATATCAAAATAAATACCAAAGGGCACATCTATAATATATGCCCAAATGATCTGTAAAATAAAAACTCTCTACCATAAAACTGTAGGAGAAACAGCCCCGACAAACTGTGTACCTTCTATGAGAAAATAATAAAAAACAACTAAGTTCAACAATGTATATTTTTCGGAAAAATGGACCAATATCAAAATCAATATCAAAAGGCACATCTACAATATATGCCCAAATGATCTGTAAAATAAAAACTCTCTACCATAAAACTGTAGGAGAAACAGACCAGACAAACTGTGTACCCTCTATGAGAAAATAAAATAAAGGGCTATGCCGAGCGCAGCATGATACGACCGCAGCATGTCGATCACTGAAATTTGAACAAGTGTAATATAAAGTGAATGTGGACACATTAACTAGATGGACACAATAAGGAGATTGATTGACATAGTAATCAACTGGACACAAACTAGGGAACAAAGAAATTAGCTCTTTTGATCCCTGAAAGCTCAGAATCTGTAGGAGATATGCAAAATCTGTTGAAGTACTACTGACAGCTTACAACAAAAGGAATCCAAACAAAAAAATCCCATTGAAATAAGATCAGAAATAAAGATTTTACATATATGTGAAAATTGCAATTTTGACCCCTTTGACCCTTTACAGCTCAGAAACGGTAATAGATACGAAAAATCCATTGACATAATACTGAAAGCTTAAAACAAGAGAAATGTAAAGGAAAAAATTCCATTGAAATCCAATGAAAAATAAAAATTTCACGTAATCTGCACATTTGCAATTTTGTACCAGTTTGGCCCCTCATAGCTCCAAAAGGAAACATGTTATCAAAAATCTGATAGTCAGACGCCATATTAATTTTTCATAAGGAATCCATTGAAAAAAATGCATCAAAATCGGACTAGAAATAAAAAAATAATTTTTTTGTGATTTGCCCCTTTTGGGCCCCATTTTTCTCATGAACGGTACATGGGACCTGCAATCCGTTGACATACCTCTGATTGGAAATTTCCTTAGGAGCACCTTGAAAGAAACCCCATCAAAATCTGATGAAGAATAAAAATTCTACAGCCAATTATGTGAAAACACTCAATTTTGCCCTTTTTGGCCCCTTTTTTAAAAACGGGAGGGGCCACAACATCCAAAAACCATTCAAGGTCTTTCTTTTGTGCAAAGGAACATTGTGTTAAAATTTCATAAGGATTGATCAACTGGAACTTAAGTTATTGACCAAAAACAAAAGTGTCTACAAACAACAACGACGACGTGGACGACGACGGCACCATACCATTATACGACCACAAATTTTTTGCGGTCATATAAAAAAATGACTAAGTTCAACAATGTATATTTTTCGGAAAAATGGACCAATATCAAAATCAATACCAAAAGGCATATCTACAATATATGCCCAAAATGAGCTGTAAAATAAAAACTTCCTACCATAAAAACTGTAGGAGAAACAGCCCGGACAAACTATGCACCCCCTTGCGGACAGACGGACAACCGTATGGACGGACAGACAATGGTAAAACAATATGCCCCCCCATCCGACTTATCGTCGGGGGCGCTTAAAAAATTTCATAACTTCTTAAAAATAATTTATTCATTTTTACAATATATACAGCAGGATAAGTAAGTAGTTAATGATCTTTCTTTATTTTCTTGTGTACCATTTCTTTAAACTGGGATAATATCTTCACTTCTCTCTTTGATCTTTCTTCATGATTAAATGTTGCTAAAGCACGTTTTTCATCAGCACTGTAAATCTGGTTTTCTTTACGTAAACGAACAGCTTCCATTCTCCGATGTCTGTAAAAAAAGGGAGAATCAGGATAAAGATTTGTACAAAAATTCAGGTCTATAACTGTAATCATTTCAGAGAGACTAATAGGATCTTATAAGAGACCATATTAAAGATAAGGGATATCTTCCACGAGTGTCAGAAATTCTGTCTTTTCCCGAGTGAAACGAGGGAAAAAGACATAGAATTTCTCACACAAGTGGAAGATATCCCGTTCTTTAATTTAAGTCGAGTGGAAGAAGCTATTTCTTCCGTAAAATACAACAAACAAACTGACGGAAGCAAAACTTGCCATTGCTTGTGGATTTTTCAATTTTGACATCAGATCATTCACGGAGTTTAGTATGGTAAAAATTATGACGTCGAACAAATCAGAATGTTAGATTGGCATTTGCCCGTGTAAGACACCTTCATGCGACCCTGTCTTCTATGGGCTGTCTTACATAAGAAAGAGCCATTTACAGAAGAATACAGATTGTTGAGAGATTACTTTTACTTTTACCACTGTATATATACATATCACATCCATATCATAATATATATAGGCAAATAGTGGTCAGTGATGGAAATTTCATTGCTTTTCTTTTCATCAAAACAAACATCTTGAAATATCTGCTACAAAACATATTCCACTGATAAGTTTTGTCATTCATGCAAATAAGCAGATATGTTTGTAATTTTGTATCGATGGAGAAGTCTCAAATCAGCGGTATGCTCTTAAAATATGATTTTTTGTATCCTTTTCAAGTTCTGTTGTTTCAAAAACATTACATTATTTCTTGATTACCATGTTCTCTACTTTGAATTTTTTATTCACATAATAAAGTCTGCTAACTAATAGAAAAAAAGAAGGGAAACGGGGAATGTGTCAAAGAGACAACGACCCAAAGGGGAGTAATAACAACTAAAAGCCACCATAAGATCTTCAATGAACAGTAAGGAAACTCCACACCCAACGGCAGGTGGGAGTCGGCCCTAAATAAAGAGTAATCAAGTTCAGCGAAAGACTCCTGTAAAATGTCTCGTTTTATTTAGTTGTAAATCAAGTACGAGAGTTTCTTGGACATAAAATATAAAAAGTAACAAAATGACAGGTAAAAAAATTATATGGATTGCATTTTCCTCTGATAAGTAAAATACATTTGGCAGGGGTGTAAAAATTGTTTTCTGAAGGTCAAGCCCAGGGCTTTTAAAGATTTGTCAAGCCAAAGCCCAACGCTATAAATGCAAAGCTCACAAACATCAGATTTTTATAGCGATCTGATTTATTAGACATGTTAAAACAACATGAATTGTAAACTCCAAAATGATTCCGATACTAATTAGAATATTGATCTATTTTTATACCAGTGCCGATTGTTGAAAACACTGCCGGGAAGTTATTTGTCCATGTTTGAGGCTTAATTTGACACATAATTTAAATGAAACTCTCAATCAATTTATCAAAAATTATTTTCTATTTAAATAGAGAAAGGCCAGACAGACTTTTTCTCAAGGAAACAAGCAAGCCCGAGGCATCTTACTGAATTGCCCCGGGCATCGGACTTACCATTTTTTACACCTCTGATTTGGATATATATAGATTATATCATGCCATTTTTCATATCAGACCCATTATCAGCCCTAGGTCAGTATATCAGCCGGAGAGCCAACAGGCTCGAGGGATGATTTTGACCATGGGCTGATAATGGGTCTGATATGAAAAATTGCTTGTTATGATATTTTTATCATATGTTTCAAACTAGAAATACATCCACAATTTCATACGCAATCTCAAAAGTTTATTTTCAGGAATTGCAATTTTGAGTTCAAACATTAAAACATTGAAATTTTGTTTGTGAAGCAGAATTTAAGATAAATTGAAAATAAAAAAAATCGGGTATGTTTCAAATGTGAAAAAAAATAAATATGATATCTATTTCAAAAGATAATAAAAAAAAAACAATTTTGTGTAGTATAAAATCTATTGAAAAAATGATAATACAGTTACGGATTTAGCGTGGGATATAAACCGGAAGCAGTTGATAACAAAAGTCGTATCACACGGTTGTTAACAATTTGAAGATAGTTGGACTTAATATCAAACATCAACAGTATTATCAAGGGGTAAAATTCTGCTTTATTTTATATAAACATATGATAAACAAACTTATTTCATACCTGCTTCCACTCATGACATAGCCAGTATCTTCAAAATCCTTTATTTCCTCACTAGTAAGACCAATTTCTCCTCTCCTAGGAATTCTTTTACCCTCTGCTATGTAGGCAGCCATAGCTGCACCTTCACCTGGTAGCAAAGCCTTTCCATAACTGAAAATATAACCATATATGCAAGATTGAGTACAAGCAATGTTAATGTGTCTAAATTTTTGCTTATAAACTGATGGACAGGACTGTACTGTATAGTGAATTTCAAGTTCATGATCTATATAAATTATAATGACGTCTTTATGTATCACAGATAGATACCTAGAGGTATTTGTTGTCACTTTTATGTTTACATTACATAGTTATATAGACAATAAATACAACATATTATCAATGCAATATACATGTACATGTGTGACAACAAAAGACAGTCTTGTTACAGAACAGAAGTTCTTTCATCGCATTTGTTCGAAAAGGATAAAATATTTTAGAATATCTTATCCAAAGGAACAAATATTACAGTATTTGTTTCTAATAGAATGAACGATATATAACAAATGTTCCAAAGGAAGAAATATAATATCAATGTTTATAATATTTCTTCCAAAGGAACTTCTGTTAGGCAGAACAAATATACGTTGACACCTGGTCTCTCAGTAACTATTTGAATAAATTTACACAATTTTTCTAACATTGCTAAATGTCATCTAAATCAAAGTCTGGCTTGTGGTTCTAACACTATAATTAATGAGTGATTCACACTACTTTAACCTATTTTGAAAGCCAGTCTAACAATGAAGTACTGGCAGTATCTCTTTGTTGAAAACCCTAGTTTTTTCAGGTTGTTGTGCACCAATGACTGTCTCATAAATTTATGCCCTTTAAATTCTGTAGGTTAATATGTCTAATAATTGATAGATTTTCTAAAGTTACTGCTTAAAATACCCAATTCACTTTTTTCCAATCCTATATGGCCATTGACTCTTAAATATGCTTTAAGGTACTCCTTATGTGATGTATCATATGTCCCTTTTCTGAAGTAAGCATACATGCATTTAGGTAGGACTTAGAATTTTACTTATTAATGTAAGGATCACCCTATTTAGGAGGGGAAGGATTTGATAGCTGGGTTAGATATTAAATTTACTCTTCTTTAGTCTGAGGTTCACCTTTTTCCATAGGCAACTGTGGACCAATTACATCATCAGAAGGTCTTCCTATTTAGAAGGGGGAGGGGGTTGCTAACTATAAGTTAGTCATTATACTTACTCTACTTTAGTCGGAGTTCCAGTTTTTTTCTGTCAGTAACTGTGGACCAATTATATCATCAGAAAGTCTTCCTATTAAGGAGGGAAAGGGGTCGCTAGCTACAGGTTAATCATTATACTTACTCTACTTTGGTCTGAGGTCCACCCTTTTCTGTCGGTAACTGTGGACCAATTATGTCATCAGGTTCAGTTTCTGTTGTCTCTTCTGTCGAAAAAAAAAAATTGATCATAAAAATTCCTTCAACATTACTACAAATTAACTACAGAAGGTTGCTAATTATGTGAAACTTTTTCTTTATTAATTGGCAACAAAACAGATATAGTCAAACCTAAATAAAATCATGGAAGCTTTACTTAAAAAATATTCGATGCCTTATAGTGTTTCTATGCGTCCTTTTTTATTTGGAAAACTAGATTTGTGGTAAAACTTTTTTATAATATCCAAGTAACATTATATCATGAAAACTGAACTAGTAAAACATAGGTAATCAACGATTACAAAGTTCGCCTCGTTATGGCACATGGACACAGAAACCCAATTTGGCCAGGGTGCTCATTTACCATCCCTTATGCATGTATACAAAGGCTAGATGATCTTATCATGTACAGTTATCAAGACCTGAATTCTGACATAAACGGAAAAGTGACCTAATTTTGCCTGGATGCTGACCTACTGCCAAAGATGCATGCACATGCAAGGTTAGATGATCCTACCATGTACAGTTACTGAAATATCAACTCGGACCTAAAATTAAATATAAGCCAGTCAAGCGGAAAATATAGGTCAAAGATACCTAATTTTCTTGGAGGCTGTGAGATAGCCCAAGATGCATCTGCACACAAAGTTTGATGACCCTACCCTTCATAGTTGCAGAGCTATATGCCCAAATGTGGACACGGACGTAGACGTAGACATGGACGCGGACGAGGACACCGGGGGTACTCCAATAGTCCCCCTCAACTTCGTTGAGGCGAACTCAAAATAATCTATATGGGTTTATAGTTGTACGCAAAACTTTCAGGACATTGGGGAAAATATGAAAGAACAACATCAGCCTTCAAGATTTACAAAGTCATTTTTTTTCTTTGTTTGCTACTCACTCAAATGTTTCATTGATGTTGTATTAATTAGTTATCTGTTAACATTTGACCTACTTTTCTCCACCTAAATGACATTACTATTGTCTGACATCACCACGTCAAGACAGTATTAGAATCAGAAAAAGCACATCCGGTAAGGCATCCATGTTTGCATTGCAATTCAGTAAAGCGTCCATTTTTGCATTGCATGACGGTCAATAAAGTGTAACTTGTTCATTTGATTAATATAAGGTTACCATAATATCATAACACTTACGATAGTGATTTTCATTTATTGATTTTTCCACGATAATATTTTAAATGCCATTATATACCATTCTTTAAGGTTAGTGAGGACACCTGACCCCAAAAATAATTCCGAATTCAAAATGGCTATTTTTTAAATATATTACTGTTGAATATGCCTTATATTGGACCACCTTTCCAAGCGTTTTTCTGAGATAAATGGGGTCAAAGTTACCTCCCCCTGAATGATGGTCCGAATTCCCATTTACCCCTTCTGACCATATAAAAAAACAATCGTACATTGTTTTTGTAAAAAGAGTGTTTGGATTATAAGTCTTTGTTGTTTTAAAGGTATTTCTAAAAATACATCCACTTCTGTCAATTATTTTTGATAAAATTCCCAATTATGTGCACATTGAGGTTGGATTTTTATCACTTCTTGCCCCCTGGAGGGACATAAAAAGTGAAATTCAGAAAAACTTCCGAATTCAAAATTTCATTTTTTTACTTAAATATATACCTTTATACGATATCTTCAAAATATAAAAAAATCAGCATAGCAAACCAGGCTTTTAAGAGAACTACAAGCATTCAAAGTTGACAACATTGCCCTCCTCCCTGAAAAAAATTTTGCCGTCACTAGAACAAAAACCGGAAGTGATGTCACTGGCTGTGCTTGTAGCACAAATACTAAACTAAAATGTCATATGACTGTATACAGTCTTCACTTGACTAGAACAGGAAGTTGTAGGTTACACATGTCAAACTGGAAGTGGATACTTTCTTACCTACTGTTAATCATAAATACAAAAATTTCATCTACAAATTAAAATTTTGTGAAATATTGTATGATAGTTCAACACATGACCCCACAGGAGTCCTATAGAAAGATAAAGGAGCGCGCATGCGGGACTGGAAGTAGTTTGTATTTCCAATTGGCCACTGTTTTGACCGGAATGACCTATTATGCTGCATAAAGATATATTTTGGATGGCGTTGACTAAATGAATGAGTTGATATTTCTCATATTTTCTTGTTCCAAACTTCAAGGGAGTGGTCTTTATAAAACTGAAATCAGCAGTGGCTTGTTCTGGCAGTATTTCTATCACGTCTGTGTTAATTGTTGAGAAGGGGGAGACTGTTATTGTTGTTCTAGGGTGAATTCTCTCTTCCCACAATTTTCGAGTTTTATTCTATCATTTTTTCCACTTTTCTTAACCCTTTGTGTAAATATTTACTTTTTTCATTACTATATCTCTATCTTATTTAATTTTTATTAAAGTTATTTTCCTTTTTGAGCACTTTTACTGTGTTAATTTATTATTATTTTCCTGTTTCTCACCTTATTTCAAGTTTATTTCCATTTTTTATCATATACGAAGAAATTTGAATTTTTCCCGCCATTTTGCTGTTTCCATGGCAACGGTCGCCATTTTGATATTTAAAAGACCAAAACTCGTATCTACACATGCTAAGTAACCTTCCTGTCAAATTTCGGTTATTTTGGAGCAATTTGAAAATTTCCCGCCATTTTCTGTTCCCATAGCAACGGTCGCCATTTTGATGTTTTTAAAACCAAAATTCGTTTCTGCACATGCTCAGTTACATTCCTGTCAAATTTCATTCCATTCTGAACATTTTTAATTTTTTCCCGCCATTTTTATGGTTTAATCACGTGACAGCTGTCCTCACTAACCTTAAGTGTGCTGTTGGCATATAAATAAACATGCATTATTTTCTACATTAACACTTTAGGAAAGTTATTATACTGGTTTTGTCGGAATAATAAAGACAAAGGAACCAGTTCGTTTATTAAGTATGTCCTTCTTATAGATCAGGAGAACCGCAATTGTTGAATTATATTGTGAGTTTTATGAAGATATGAAATTCTGGTAAATCATCAAAAACAAAATATAACTTTTATTGTCTAGGTAAAAGAATGCTGACGTCAGACTAGCTTTTTGGAAAGCTAATACTTGTTTTTAGGTTTACTAATCTGTTTATTTTTAAATACTTTTCTCCACGAACATTACATCATTGTTTATGTGTTTACATTTGACCTACATTTTTCAACCGATGTCACATTATAATTTTTATTTTTACATTTGACCTACTTTTCTCCACCCACATGACCTCATTATCCTCCTCTTCTCCACTATCATCAGAATCATCTGAACTTTCTGTGGAATATTTTCTTTTCTTTTTCTTTTTACTCCTTTTCTTAGATTTTTTGGACTTTTTATTACTAAAATAAGAAAGAAAAACATCATTTAAGGTAGCACAACAGTCTTCTGAAGGAAAATTTCGGTCCCTGACTTTGAAAACCTGCAACTTTGTTATTAATGAAGATACAATGACAAACTAGGTATCAAATTAAAGGCAAATGATTTAATTGAATCTAATGTTCATTTAAAAAGTATTCCTTTTAAGATTCAATGTCTAATTTACCATATTTAGCAAAAAATTTAGTTTTTAAGGTGATATTTTTTAAATGAAAATAACTTTTACATCTTAACAGATAGCTGAATTTTGTTTGCTTTATCTGAAAGATCCATTAAAATGCAACAAAACTGTGTCTCAGATTTTTGATATAGGGTCTAGTTGAAAATTGAATTAACTTTAAATTTTGAAAAAGCAAAATTTCTTAGAGTTAAAATTTAAAATTTATTTAATTTTAAACCAGACCCTATATCAAAAATAAAGGGCTACGCCAAGCGCAGCATGATACGACCGCAGCATGTCGACCACTGAAATTTCAACAAAAGTAGTTTAAAGTGAATGTGGACACAGTAAAGAGCTTGACACAATAATTAGATGGACACAAAAAGAAGCTAGACACAGTTATTAGCTAGAAACAAAATAGGGAAAAAACCCTTTTGATTACTTACTCATAAAAAACCGTAAGAGCTATGCAAAATATGTATTATCAACTAAAACTTTACATCCATAGAAATTCAAAGAAAAAATCCATCGAAATCTGATGAAAAATAAAGATATGACACATTTAGCAAAATTGCAATTTTGGCCCCTTTGACCCCTTGTAGCTCCAATACAGTAAGAGCTACAAAAAATCCGTTGACATAAAACTGAAAGCTTATATCAAGAGGAATCCAAAGAAAAAAATCCCATTGAAATCCGATGAAAAATAAAGATTTGACATATTTAGAAAAATTGCATTTTTGGCCCCTTTGACCCCTTATAGCTCAGAAACCGTACCTACAAAAAATCCGTTGATATACTACTGAAAGCTTAGCTCAAGAGGAATCCAAAGAAAAAAATCCCATCGAAATCCGATGAAAAATAAAGATT
>MJUU01000303.1:11827-22632 GCA_002080025.1 Modiolus philippinarum | reverse complement strand
ATTTTTTAATTAAAAAACAGGTGTATTTTTCATATTATTTTAAAATCTAGGTAGTTATGAAAACATTCCTTTATGAATCAATTTGATGTATTGAAAAATTAAACATACCCAAGCCCATCATTGACATTTGTGTTGTTTTAGTAATTAACACTCTCAAATCTGACATATTTTAGTTGTTAAATGAAATATTTATGACAAATACTAGTAACTTAATGAATTTTATTCTTGTTTATAAAAACATTAATACAAAGCAAATGCATTTCAAGGTATTACAGTGATTACCATTGAATGGAGGTGATGTTTAATAGTGAAAATCAAAAGACTTTTATTGCTTTAATTACTTATTTGGAATAGTCATATAGTAGTGGGAGAAAAAGAAATTCCCTATGTATACATTTGATCTATTTGTTGCACTTTTAACTACAATGTTTTAATGTTATATCATTTGACAGTATATTTCCCAGTATTGTCCGGGAATTACCAGTATTTCCCGGGAATTCCCAGTATTTCCCACCGTCCTGGGAAATATGAGTATTTCCCGCTTTTTTGCCAACCCTGCATTTCCCTTCTTTTTCCTATTAGTGTTATAGGAAAAAAAATAACACAAGTAAGTTATTGAAAAGTCCCAAACTATTATCTCAAAAATTCGAAAATGTTAAAGGCTTCAAACAAGCACTGTGCAGTCATTATTTTTTATTGTCTGTTACCATACTAGAAGCTTTATTACATGTTTCACACATGTCCTGGTACAAGGTGTAGTCTTTTTCTTTCATCATGTTCATCATCATGATCATAACTTCAAATTCGATTATTTTTTTTTTTAATTAACAGAATCTGATATTATGTACTGTGCAAGTTTCAATTGATTTCAATGAATTAGTTACACAATTTGTTTTTATAACTGACACTTGTCATAACACTTTTAACATTCTGTCTCACTATTTTTAAGGGTTACAAAAAATGTTTCAGACTTATAATTGGATAATTGGAAAATAATTGGTCAAGGTTGAATTATTGGGTTTATCGAAATACCAACATTGCCAATAAAATATTGGTATATAAGTATATGTTTAGACATGTTACTAAGAGTAAATGCTTTAAATAAAGAGTAGAGAATTTGAACTTGTAAAACCTGTCATACCGCCTGATATTTTGTCTTATAACACTATACATTCACAACTGCTAAATTGGTCATATTTTCACACAATTTCTTCATGGTAATAAACACATTAAGTTTAACATATAAACATTATGCTTTAGTTATGTAAATTAAAGAAAGACATTTTAACACACATTGCAGTAGGTAAGGGACGAAGTCATGAACATTTAAAATACAAAAAACACATAACAAATAGTTCCATTAAATGAAACAAACAAATAAAATGACAAAAACAACTTTGAAAATACACAAAATATTGTTACCACTTGTTGGAAATTTATAACCAAGTGATGAAATCCTTAACAACCATGTATTTCATGTAAACAACATACATCTGACTTTTTATACAGTGACTAGATAAACAGTTCTAAGAACTGAGAGGGGGTACAGTAAATAAGACACATACAATTACCTATTTTAAACTTATACCAACCAAAACTGACACCCTAATTGATAGCATATATATGCATGCACTTCACAAATGTGCCTATCTAAAGAAATATTGTAATGATTTTGTTTGTATTCAGAATATGAACAATTAGTCTATTCATATCCACACATTACCTGTTTGGTTTTTTCCACCATGTTTACTTTGAATCCACTGGCAACTGGTTGCTGACCAAAGACAGGACTTGATAACAGATAATTTCTATTTTGTTTAGCGACTTGATTTGAGTAAATTGGAAATGTTTCTCCTTCATAAAAATGACACTTAGAGCGAATGAAAGACGGAATCATCTGTTGTTTACAAAGCTTTTTATTGTCCTATGTTATCTTTTACAAATCTGACTTTTTATTTTTATTTTTCATTTTATATATTGCTTTGTGATGACAGAACGATCTCTTATTCAAAATCCTGAAATTGCTTCCAATTTGGATGCGATGGGATTTTAGCTCGGTGACGCCTGTGAGTGCATAAAAACACCTACCGGTAGAAATTGGAACTATTTTTCTTCAATTTAACCCAGTTTCAAGCCCCATAAAATATGAAATATCCTTTATATGCCTCCATTCAAGGTTCAAGCATATATCTTCTCGTTTACCTGGTGCCATTTTGAATATTGTAATTGTGACCTCCAGGTCAATTCATTCTAATATTTGGATACTTTCCAAAACAGAAAAAACTGGAAATCTGTGTATATGTGTAACAATAAAAAAGAACATGCCTTCTAGTCTTACAAATGTATGTTCTCATGATTAAGTAAAAAGCATGAAGCTAGATGTACAGAGAAGAGAAGCCTTACAGATCTCCAGCTTCAAATACTGGTAGTAAATAATAGATTTATTAAGTAATTGTATGTGTCTCACTAACAAACAAACAAACATGGCACATTAAAAAGACTTGACATTTTGATTTTGTTTATCGTTCTGATATTCTACAAAGTCATCAAACAGACTCGGCCATGCCTCTGTGTCATCATAAGTACTTAGATCATTACCCACTTGTTCTACAAAATTTAAAAACATATCCCAAGTGTCTCTAGGTATTCCCCTGATGCTTGGGTGCTCTTCAAGAAATTCAATCCAATGTTTCAATAATGGTGGTTCATTTTGTGAGAAAATAAGTTTCCATAAATCTATTGCCATATCACATGGCAGGGTTCTTTGACCAGTTTCAATATCAAGACCAAATTTGTATGTCCATTTGTAAAATTCTTTAAAACTTTGCTTATTTTTCACTTCATTTAAAAGATCTGTAAATTTGGACTGGATTCCTTTTATTGAATCTACTTTTAAACCTTTACATCCATTCATAAATTCCTCCTTTGTAAATCTACACATAGTTTCAGCATTAAATTTCCATGCTAAAACAAGAACAATAAATTCATCAGGATTAACTTGTAAATCTGAGCAAAATTTCTCTATCCCTTCAGCCAAAATAACTTCTTCTTCAGGTTCTCTGTACAGTTCAAACATTGCTAAAATTTTACTCTCTGAAACATCGCGAGAAATAAAGGATAGTCTTTTACCTTCCCCATTACTGTGCTTTTTAATCGGGGGTAATTTGGGGTACGGTGTGAACATTTTTTTCTCAGTCGATACTGTTGATTTTCCAGATGACATGGATGTGAACCCTGGATCACCTGTACCAAGGTCTTTGGAAATTGTGTGCTGTGTTGGTCTATAATCTGCTCTTTGTGTATTGGTAAATCTTGTCTCAGAAGAAGACCCTGGTGGTTCACAACATGACTGACACTTGCCCATTTGAAATGCTATCCTTCAAACAGACTATATACCTACAATACATAAAAATAAATATTATATTCCTAACAACAATTTTTTATAATATTACAGTAAAAACCAGATTAAATTAAAGAACCTTAGTGAGCAAGCTCACATACCCCACACCCCAACATATCAGAAAATCCTGCATTATTCAACTCCAAAAGTACCCTATAAGCAATATCTTACAGAAAAATGACAAAGTTCATAAATGTGTAATTTTGTCAAAAATGATCAAAAATCAAAGACGAAGTAGCATGTACATCTTTGATATATGCACAATCATTCTGCACAAGATAATTGAAGGGGATTCAGAGGAGATGCGGTGGCAAGATGATACTTTGGTGTTTTAGCTGAAAATAGTCTAAGTCCAATAACTCCCATAAAAATAATCTGATCAATATATAAGGAAGTGTAGAATGCATATCTACACATTGTGACTAAAAATCCTACCAAATATGAAAGCAATCCATTAAGCGGTTTCAGAGGAGTTGCAGTGACAAGCATAGTTGCCAACCTCTGACATTGAAAAATCATGTCATGACATGACATGAGATACCAAAAAGCGTGTGAAAACGTGCATACTTTCGGATTAGGCCAAAAATAAAATATTGTTTGTTTCCCCTCCCACGGCTGACCCGCTAAAATTGCCGCGACCCAAAAAATTTTATTGACCGTTGTTGTTCATTTTTTTTTGGTCTGTAGTCAAACCTCAAATCCTAGGGTCTGCAAGCGTTTGACAGAAAGGTTTTTTTTTCAAAAGGAAGCGTCGAAAAGACACTGCGTCTTCCTTTCGGAAACTACCAAATTTATCGTTCATTTTAAAGCAAATTCATTGGTACCTCGAATATAAAAATGGCGGGCGTTTGTGTGTCTGCAAAAAGTAATTTTCGTTATGTCGGAAGTTGTAATTTGCGATGAATTCTTAAAGAATTTGATCGTTAAGAAACTGTTTAACATGTTTAAGGTCAGTGCGAAACTCACTATCTCTGATATATTGGATGAAGCAACTGGTGATACATAGACGGATACGAAACCAAGGACGTAGATAAGGATCTCGTGAAAATTTGGAAATATATCGCGAGGCGTTAGGTTTTGTCAATTTTGGGACCCTCTCTTTTAAAGCATTAACACCAAGTAAATGTAAAAATGATGGTCACAAAAATTGTTCTGCGTGGAAATGAGATGTTAAACTTTAGGAAAATGTTAAATTTGTGAAATTTTGTGAATCACTTTAAAAGCCTTAAGGTCAGTTTTGGCGATGTAAGACTGAAGAGTAAAAAAAATCAACGAAAATGTTTTGATTACAAATTTCAATCATGTGTATTGAAGAAACTAATGAAACAAAATTTACTCTAAGGATGTAAAAATTATTCAGCTTTCAGAAAAGTATAATCTTGTTAAAATCCATATAAAACTTTTGAAGACGATAGCTCAAAAGTAAATGCATATCAAACGCCTCGCTATACTTTTTGAATTGCAACATGGATTGTGTGCGAGTTTCTTATTCTTCTAAATATACTTCCTTGACGAAACTGACCAGACGTTGAATAATGGATGCTTCAATAACATAAAAAGGAGATCCTTCTCCATAGAAAATTAGGGGTCATTAAACACTTCACTGGAGTTCAGTTCTGACACTGTTGTCAACGTAAAAGCTTGCAACAGCTGTCCTTCAGTCTGATCAAAGAACCAACGCAACTTTTAATACATTTTTTTTTACAGAGAACAGATCAGAAATGTTTACTATCTTATAAATTTCTTGCAAATTCAATTAGGTCCTTTCAAGTTAATTTGTAGATTCTTTTACACCTGTCTCCAAAAGTCTGGAACAGTAGGGTGTATTTTTTATTTTATTTTTTACTGATTTCTACTAAAATTGAAAGGAATTTAAGTCACAAACCATTGTCTTCCAATGGGTGGGGCCTGGGATTTTTTTTTAAATATTAATTCCAATAAATTTTGTTGAGCATCTGCCCAGAAAAAAATTTTAATTTGACTCGCTCAGAATAGATTTCTATGTAAAAATTCAACAACAAAAAATTACTCTCGGTATGTAGAAAAAATATTAGAAGCTTTAAGGCCCTATCAAGTTAATATGTAGATTCTCATCCACCTGTAACAAAAAATCTGGGGAGGGTGGGAGGGTTTTATTTTATATTTTTAACTGATTTTCACAAAAATTCATAGGAATTTAACGACAATTTCTGAATAATTGGAAATAAAAAAAAAATTGAGCCTAGAAAAAATGGGGCGGGTGGGGATGAGAATCTACAAAGTATCAATTAACTTGATGTGGCCAAATATATATATAAACAACACATCGAGTAACACATATCTCTAAACAGACAAATACAATGCAAGTTTTAGACAACACACTAGATCTTGAGCAGCAAACATTCATATTCATGGCAGAATTCAAATTGTGGCTCAGAAATGGCCTTTAGTTCATAGTACATCTTCTGAAGAGCCCTGACTGACAAAGTCCTATGGACACAAAGATGATGGAGGTAGATTTTTTTTACTTAAATGTTTCTGCTGCATGGGAAAAATGTTTGTAATGTAAAACAGGCATTATCAGGATATGTTTGTAATGTAAAACAGGCATTATCAGAATATGTTTGTAATGTAAAACAGGCATTATCAGAATATGTTTGTAATGTAAAGCAGGCATTATCAGAATATGTTTGAAGATTTAAGAAATTTTTTTTAATTGAAGAAAAAATAAAATATTTTTCCTACCTACCTACCCATAACCTGAACAACCCAGTCGGGGAGGGGAAACAAAAACATTTTTAATGTTGGCCCTATTGAACAAAATTTAGATAAAATTAATTTGCCAAAATGAACGCCCATTGTACTCAACATTTGCCTGTTTTGCTGATTTTAGAACTAACTGACTAGGTACATATTCAAAACAATTACAAGTTTGGTTGAATTTACAAGTCAATAAGTTAAGTTAGCAGAGTCCTTGATGATTACATCATTCAACTTGACAAATTTTTTGTAGCTAGCAAGGAGGAAATGGGCTTAGACCCGTTTTGACAGATAAATGGTTTCAAATGAGTCCTAGCTTTTTTTATATCCGACTATATCACTTTCTGTAAATGATCCAATATAAATGTGTAAACTGCATAGCCCCCCCTACTCCACGATCACTTTCTTTGACTTCAAATTAATTCATCAAACTCGGAGTTTTGGTATCACTGATCCGGTACAAAAATATTGTTTTCTATTTGCACTCATGTCTTTAGTCGTCGTACCCAACCAAGAAATTTATTGAAACGATTTAAAATCGGTTAATTGGCCGAATCGAAGTTTGCAATTTATCGTACGGTCATGATAAGTCCAGAGAAAAACGGGGATCGATAGCGCTGATAACCAAAAACATTAACAACCGTCGTGGAAAAATCCAGAGAATCACGAAAAACGTGATATCGCTAATAACCAAAAACGTAAACAACGAAAAGGCGTGTAATGGCGTGTGAAATTCTGAAAAGCATGTACACGCCGTGTGACAAAATCTACGCGTGTAAACTGTTGAAAAAGCATGTGTAACACGCGAAAATCATGTGAGTTGGCAACTATGGTGACAAGACGATACTTTGGTATTTTAACTGAAAATAGTCCAAGTCCCATAACTCCCACAAAAATTATCCAATCAATATGGTGGTATTGATCTCTACATCTACATGTACACATCATGACCAACAATCCTACTAAATATGAATGCAATCTGTCAGGCGGTTACAGAGGAGTTGCAATGACAAGAACAGGACTGACAGACAGACAGACGGACGGACAGGTCAAAAACATTATACCCTCCACAACTTTGTTGCGAGGGGTATAACAAGAATACAAAATATGTGTCTTACGGACATAGTGCCCTGACTCGCATCTGTTTTCAACATTTATATTTTGTGATCAGTGAAGCATGTAGTTTGTTGTGTAAGCATACTTTCTCTCCGGCATGCAGAATTTCTTGGTATAAAAACAAACGTCAACCGCTAGCATTATTCATCAGAAAATGCATGAAGAATTGTTAAAATCACAGGATTCCCAACCGCTGTTGTCAAATCCGCCATTTTTACTCGTCAGATTACACTTCCTGTATGAGCGGTATGACCAAATACCTGAAATACGACAATGACATGCATACAATGCAATGGTCAGGGAAAAAAACTTTCTGCTGACCTACCAACCCCATTTTCAAATCCCTTGTAACGGGAAACACACATATATTTTTGGGGGGCCTGAAGAAAACTGTGTAAAAATATGGTATGTTGATATCTATGTGTTCACTTAAACTGTGTAAAAATACAGTATGTTGATATCTATGTGTTCACTTAAACTGTGTAAAAATACCTTATGTTGATATCTATGTGTTCACTTACATGTAGCCTGAATTATTACATGTAATATATTTTGTGTTTTGAAATACAAATATCTTTTATTAGAGCATGTTGAGGGACCCTGCTTCAAACTGGTCATGGATATCCTTGCCTGTTTTCAGGTCACTTTTTCCCCTGATGCCTTTCTCACTTGCTTAAGGCCAATACAACTTCCCGCTTACACCCCATCAAGACCCAAAGTTATACATGTACATCATACAAGGCTTCCTAATCTCACAAGAGCATAATCTCACAATAGATCATTTCATCGTTATTCACTTATTGCATCCATATTGGATTTTCTGGAAAGAGGAGAGAATGGTATAAAAGTACAGGAAAGTATGTGTTGCCAAGCAATAGTTCTATAGGGTCTGCAAGTCTCGTCACATGACCAACTTTAATGAATGAGAAATGTGTTTCCCGGGTACCATTACTTATGTAGTACTATGGGGGAATGGTGGGGTTTTTGATTCACAGATAAAATTAACCATGGAATTCATTTTCTGTGAACCAGCATATTTTTAAATTAATGAATTATGACCTTAATTAATTTAACTTGGGTAGAAATTAAATAAAAATAGCAATTTTCTTGAAGCCCCATAGTCTCTATCAACCAGGTTCTTCCAGCTACGGTAGATATCCAAATGTAAAGTGTCTAATCAATTCCGAATAGTGATGTTGATAAAAATATTCCGGAAGCAAAATCAGTTGACTGATTAAATGTGACGTTATAAATTTCCGGTAAAGTGAAAGTAGAACGAGACTTACAGACCCTATTACCATGAGGCCAACCTTAAAGAATTCTTTGTTTGCTGTTTATCAACCTACATTTTGTACTCAAAAAATTTTATTGACATTTCCCAGACAACTTTTTTTTTATTCTATTCTTTGCACATTTTCTTTAAAATTTACCCCTTTTGGAATCTTTAGAGAAAAAAAAATAATTTACCTACTCACATCCAAATATTGATAGTCGATAAAAAGCAAACAAACATTTTATTAAGGATGGCCTAATACATTTGTAACCGTGAAATGGTCTATTGCTGATATTTTGTTTCCTACATGAATATGTTGAAGTGTAATCTTCACTGGGATCAGGCCAGTCTCAAATATTCTGAATCAGAATATATCTCCGACTTCAAAAGATGTGTTTACACTTTGGTCTGTCCTAACTTGCTTTTACTGTACAGCTCACATGGAAAACGCAAAATTCTTGTTGTCATCACGGACAAATTTTGCCAAACGTGGAATTCCACCGCAATCTTGAACGTGGACAACTGAATTGAGAACGTGGACAAAATATTTACCTGTGTGGTCCCCTCGTGACATCGTGTTGAACGCGGAATCATCGCTGGTCAACATTTAGAATTTATTGAAAATATAACTAGAAAGGAATGAGCTTAATGTCAACAAATGATCATTTTTTTTCCCCAAATTATTATAATCAGAAAGTTTGGCAAGTTGAAGTTAAAATAGAATTTTCTTTGCAACAAGTTTTCCCATGGGATCGTCATAGTTATTTTTGAATTACGATAATTGCAAGCCTCAAATACTTTGGTTGTTTCATTGCCGTGAAAAAAGCCATGTATTTTCTGTCAAATTAATGTTCTTTCAAATATTTTCAAGCCGAAATTTGCACGGATGGAAAATAAAATAAAATATTCAATGTCAACAGCAAGAATCCCTCGGCGTCTTATAGTTGCGTAACTGTCACTTGTCAGGTCTCGGCTTTATAACTTTTAGCAAAATATTCTGTCAAAAATCATTTTCTATCAAATCTTTATCATAAATAGCTTAAAATTTGAAATAAAGCCTGGAAATAGCACTTAAAGCAGGAGTGCTTTCGGAAGCCATTAGATTACTTGTATATACATAATAGATACGCATAGGTAATTTTCTAAAAATAGAACTAAAAACCGACCAATGAAAAAAATCAATATCTCAGGTGATATGAATACACATTAGGTAGAGACCCTCAATCAACAATTGAAGCATGCTTTTGATAACAAATACACATCTAGGAATGTTGAATGTTTTATTTATTCATTTATTTATTTACATGCATTTGGATTACGTTCATGAACTACGATACGATTGGGACAAATAATGAAATAATTATAGTCCCAGGATACGATTGTAGAAAGATGTAAATATTCCTCGCTTTGCATGTTTGCGACAAAATCAAACATATGTTCAGTAAAAATTAATTTCTCTGTGTGGCCGCGATGGTTCCACCAGGATTCTGTTTTCAAAATGTGTCCACGTTGGTTCACGTAATTTAAGGTGGATATCCGCGATCATCCACCCTGCTACACGGAATTAGCTAATCAGTCCACGTCGCGAAAATCCACCCAAAAACATGGACTTTGAGTTCATCCGTGTGAGCTGTACAGTAGTTTCAAACAGGTTCATGAAATTTATACATCACAGAAGTAAAATATGATGTCATTATTCAAATCTTGATTGTTCTGTGACTTCAAAAGGATATTATGAGACAAATGTTAGGTCATTTGGAGACAAAATACAGAGTGTGAATTCATGTATCCTAGTGTAGTATTGGTAGGTATTTAGCTAGACCATAACCCATGTTTTCCCGTGATTCCACGACAGCACTCTCTTCCGGTTTAAGTATTCAATGGTACAGACGACACACAATTATGAACTGAAGAGCATCCGCGTTAATCAGCCAAAGGTAAGCTGATTACCGCACTTAGTTAGTATTTAGATATACCGCGGCCATTACTTCATTGGCGCTGCGAGCCAAAAGCGGGGCTCCAGGCCACTGAACGGGAGGATTTCAGGATTGAAGCGAGACGTGGTGCAGTCTTTCATCGCGAGGGGATTTCAGGTGAAGTCGCTGGCCACTGAGCTTTGTTGAATTGTGGGGCCTTTTGAAGGAAAGACCCTACAATTTTGATCAACAGATTTTGCCGGGGCTGGCGATTTCTGTTGCATCGTTGGAAGCAGAAACCTGGTGGGTGACTGGTGCCCTGAAATAAATCGGGGAACCAGCCATCGAAACTGCCGGCAAC
>MJUU01000302.1:4988-16529 GCA_002080025.1 Modiolus philippinarum | reverse complement strand
GTGCTCTGTTTTAAAGACATAGAATAATTAAAGGTACTTATTCATATCAGGAGTAAAGATATATTTAAAGGAATAAAATGAATCAGAAGAATTTTTTTACTCCCTTGAAAATACAGAAAACTTAGAAAATAGAAATCAGCAAGTCCCCTTGTGGGAGTACATCGACCATTGGTTATAAAGTTGAGTACAAATTGAATAACTCGTTGAGAGTGTAAGGAACAGGGTTCTTGTCTTCGCCTTGGTTCTGTTCGTGCATTTTTTATTTATTTAACCGTGCTAGTTGTCTGATATATATTTCTAATATCCCTTTATTTGTTCATTCTCAATAAAGTAACGGAATATGCTTTCGGCCAATGTTATTGGTATGCTCCGAAAACGAAAACCGCGCTAACCTTTTTAAGAAAGATAAAAATAGATCAAGCGAAACAGGTTTTCTCGTTGTACCCAACATTGCTTTTAGTTTTCTTCTTTATCATATATTATGTAATTGGCTAAAAAAACACTGCCTTCTATCACTAATTTCAAGTACACTCAGATAATGTCCTCTTGACTGCATTGTAATAACATTAAATTTAAACTTAAAGAAGATTCACCTGTTATTTTGTTAATGGATGCAATTAAGTATTTATATAACTGTTTTTTTTTCTTCACAAATCAATCACAATAGATTCAGTTACAATCATTCAGTTGGAATTAGATATGGTTATTTCATTAAGATACTTAAATTTTCCAACAAAGAAATAAACCATTATCAGCAATCGAACTGGAAATTCCCAAGTAATTACGAGTGTTTTATATGTCGTTTAGAAGTCTACAATTTCAAAAGTAATTGAATTTATTTACATAAAGTGAAATTGGTTTGTAAGTGCCTCGTTTCCGTACTAGGTTCAACTGAACGAAAAATATTCAACAAAAAACTGAACATACGCTTCATAGAAAAAGATTTTTGTAAATTATTTCTTCCCAATATCTAATGTGGACAAGATAACAGGAAACACTTACGATGGCCTAAAATTACAATCCCATTCCACATTCTACCAGGGAACTGCATAAGAACTACAATAAAAATACAAAAGACTCAAACTGCAAATACAGGAAATAAATTCATATTAACTTCGGTATTTAGTTCCTCTAGTCTGGTTTGCTCAAGGTCAAAACAGAATCGTAAATATGTTTAAAAGTGAAGTATAAGCTTTGATTCGTCCTATCATTTTCCAATGCTACCGCTGAAATGCAATGGCTGGAACTGCAATGGCTCGAACATAATTGATCTCGCAACCCTCTTTATCATACCTTTGTTCAAATTTAAGTTTTCTTAAGTTTAACCTTGGTATCTCCAACACTACTTGAACTGTTTACAGCCGTCCATAGGGTGTTCGAGCCATCGATGTTCGACTGTATTTTCTTTTCGGACAGCAGACAAAAATATGGAATAAGATGACAAACAACCAAACATAGGCGAATATGAAAAATGAGTATAGAAAAATGGTAAACGCTTGTATACTGTTAGGCGAAATAACAAAAAAGTTGTAAATTTCTGTCTTTGGTCGATCAAGTAAATAACACCCGGCTACAATTCATCTTATAAAACAGCTTATAACTTTCAATCTCCAGTAAAGCATTCATCATATTTCATAAATCATAACAAATTTACAAGTTACCAACGGCTGCATATTTCATCACAACCCATTTCTATCGCCATTGATTCATAAATGAATAATTACCACATTTAATCCATGTCTGACCTTATAGCACGCATTTCCAAACAATTCATTCTATATTGATGATAAGATTTCACACTCCGTCGTCCAGAAGGCCGGGTTACAATAGCGATGCAGACTGTCTCCTTTATAACGTTTCCGTGCTGATGTACACTGTAAACAATTCTATTGTTCCGGTTGGTGTATTATCTCGGTGTCAAAAAGGCAACATTTGATGATTATTTTATAATGCTACAGATCAGTCGATTCTTTAAATATATCTAGATTTATAACAACTCTCTTTCCATTCACTGCTGGTGACGCTGGAGCAGAATTTGGAGTATCTTTCTGAGCTGCCTCTGTCATTGCTGACAGTTTGTGTTGTAAATGTCTATTGCCTATTTTCATATTTCTTTGTTTCAAATATTCTAATTGTGTATATAATCTCCTAAACTCTTCCTAAAATATATAAGAAAAGATTCAAAGTTTTATAATGAAACATAAGGTGACATTTTTAACTGTAAAAATATTTCGCTATAATATGTTTTGTACATTTTGCATTTTGACACGACGAATTCAAGTACTTAGGAAATCACTGCACTGTCCTTATAGCTTTTGCCCACGTAAACAGTAGACTTTAACGGTCGAAATGATAGTTTACCGATGGACGTGTGAGTGCATAGTTGAGACCATAAAAAAGATTTTAAAATAAAAAAACGGTTCCCCTACTAATGCAATACAATGCAAAAATGCACCTTTGCTTTATTAAATATTAAAATTGGTATAAAACAAAATCTCCGGACTTTGATTTCTGTAATCCACTCATACTTTGTTCCTTCAGTATTTCCTGCCTTTGATTAGATGACAAATGATGCAGCCATTAGTAGTGATTTTCATCGCAACTGATTAGTTTTACATGGGTACTGTAAATAATACTCGAAATGGTTATATGTAGCATGCACTCTTAATGGTTTTACAAATATTTTACGAAATGATATGGAGTAAATGGACATGAAACAATAACACATATGTTAACTCAAACTGCAATGAATTTTAATGAGCTGTATGGATGTAAAGCTTTATTTTACTTAACATATTTGAATGTGTAGAGTCAACGTTTTTTTATACTTCTGCGTTGATCGGTTGTCCCTTGTAGTGATGTTAAATACGACCGACTAGCTATATGGATGTACTGAACATATAATTCTACAGTGGTTGTCGAAATATAGAACACATAACTGCATCGAGTGAGAAACGACATTTCGACACTAGAGATAGTTAAATTTTCAAATTTTTAAACGCGAGGCTTGCGAACCGTTTAAAATATTTGAAAATTTAACTATCAAGAGTGTAGAAATGTCGTTTCTTACGAGATACGATTGTGGATTTTATTTCTCTAATGATTTCAAGGAGATTTTGGACAAGAAATTGACCCCCCTTTTCCGACAATCTGAAATAAATGTGTTCTTTGGTCGTGACGTCATCAGATGTGGTCGCCTTTTTTCATGCCGTCACAATTGTAAAGTCGGAAAACAGCAAACATATTTGACGTCATTATTTAATTTCAGCCAATTACTTGCCGAGAACAACATTCTCTCTAGAGAGGAGAAACGATTTCTTCTATTATTCAGGAAACGTGAAAACATGGCAGAAATTAGAGAAATGGTTATCTGCAGCTTGCACTCCTTGGAATTTTTCAATACAGTCTAAAAGTTTTTGCCTTGTCCGGCACTCATTCACAGTGATGTTCGCAGCGACCAAATAGTTATACGGTTGTATTGTACATATCATGCTACATAGGCTAACTGTAGATTTGAATATTTTGAACTGTTAAAGGTTTAAGAACACCGTTTAATCATTCTGCGTTGTTCGGAAGCCATAAGATGTTTTGTTCACAGTGTCCAATTAGTTATACATGTGTGTACCGTAATTATCATTCGACATAGGTTGTAAAATTGGTTACCTGTTTGAACTATTAAGGGTTTACAACAGAAATGATTTACTTTTAATAATATTAATATGGCAAACACAAATACTGACCTGAATGTCTTTTTCGAGTAGACTTTCACATTCTGCATCGTCCACTTTGTCAGAATAGCAAATATTACTAGAGTTATTTAGTAAATTAGTTGTGTTTGATGATGACTTATTTTTCTTAGAGTTTTTACTCAACATATTTGAATGTGTAGAGTCATCGTTTTTCCCACGTCGATATATATGATAGGCCTGTGGATAAAAAGACACAAAAATATCTATATTAATCACTCATTCAAAGTGCAGTGCTTTTATTCTTTTTATTTATATGACCTTTTGAAAACATTTCAATTTTAGCCCCTTTTTAACAACCCGCATATATAATTTATGTATATTAAAGGACAAAGCCTTGTACTTTACGGAGTGTCACGTTCATCGTATATTTCATTCTTTCTTTCAACAAATATTTACACATTGCCCATATCTCATCCATTTGTGAAATAACAATTAACAGTTTTTGTCTTGAAGAAAAGAGTACACACTCAATTTGAGTTGTTGTCTGTTTATTTGTTAATTACTTGATTATTATTTTTCGCCATGATCAAGACGTGTAACTCATCAAAAAGGGTATCTCTTGCTAGTGCCGATACCGGGCCCGGCTATTTCAAATAGTAAAGCCACAATAAGCTAAGGACATATCTTTGCATTAGATAGATACTCCTTAGTTTTAAAAAAAATATTGTTGAATTTAGATATTGCAAGTTTCCAAATAAAATCGGTATTCGGCGAAACACTGAAGTAGTGACTTCTGGGTTGGTGAATACCCTCGGGTACTAATAGTCCATCAGAAGAGGCATCGACCCAGTTGTTGTAAATAACAAAATACCGAAGTTACTGTGAATTTAGTTTCTGCATATGCGCATTTCGACAAATTATGTCTCTTCAGTGCAGATAAAATCCTTGTACGAATTTTTAAGAAATTAAGTCTCGTAAGAATATAAAAGAAGTTCGCGAGTAGAGGAGCACAATCAGTGCCAATTAGTATGCCAGCTTGCTGTTGATAAAAAGTACCTCTAATGTGACAAATATATTATAAATTAGAAAATCAAGCATACTGAGGACCTGTCTTACATTATAGCATATTTTTCCTTTTAAATTGGTTTTCGAGAAATGGATAAATATCCCAATACATCATATTTTTTTTTTAATCGGGAAAGGCTTTTTGAATGATGCCTTTAATTTGTAAAATGATAGAGATTATTCTCATTATATTGGATGGCACGTGTGGAGCAGATCACGATTACCCGACCAGAGCAGTTATTGATACATTAAGTTTTTTGAAGGGCTTTACCCTACCAAGTGCTTCGGCTTTTTGGTGTTCCCGTTCTTTTTTGCCCTTTTTATCTTTGTTTTGAATGTATCGTATGTCCTCTGTATCGCAATGTTGTATTCAAGATTTTTGACTCAGTAGTCGTTTTGTGAGATTTGCTTTTTGAATCCTTCTTCCGTGCTATGCTTTGATAGATGTTGAAATAGATTCATGGCGTATAGCATATACTAGTAGTAATAAAAAAGCTTTACAAATAAGACTCGATTTTTCTCGTCCTTGCCAACTGATGTAGTTGTATAAAAAATAATGACACCGTATTTTTCTAATATGAATAAATCTTAAATACTTTTCTGTACATGTGGACTGCGAATTCACTTTTTCTGACTGCAATTTGCATAATTAAAACATAAATATAACAGGATTGGGCGATAAACAAATATTTTGCTCAAATCTTGGTTTACCGAAAGCACCTTAGATTTATTTTCATCACGCGATATGTAAAAATAAGTGTGTCAAGTCGTCTCGTATTTAATTGTATTTACTGACATTCAATTGAAACTCTTTTTTTACAATTAAATAAATAAACCTGTAGGAAATCATCATGTCAAACTATTGCATGACGACGGAGAATCGAAATCCAGAATAACGAGACCTTTAATTCGGACAACAGTCTCAATCATTCGGAAATTACCGGTAAATCCAACCCAAATGATCAATGAAAAAGCACTGATTACATGATTATATGTTCTTAACTGACATATCATACTGGATTTTTTCTTCTCTAATTGAAAATTTTTATCCTGCGTCAAAACGAATAATAAGAGGAATGTTCAGGCACATCAAATGAATTTAACTTTTATTTCATCAATGTGTATATACATGACGATATATGTATAACTTCTTTATATTCTTTTGAATTCATTATCAACGATCAATGGGAAAGGTATATCTTTATCAAACAAATTTTAAAATTGCTGAATTTTATAAAATTTCGTAATGCATTTTTAAAATTTATGACAAACGTATTGATTTCATTTCTCCTTCATTGTTTTCTGTGTTCTCGTTTTTGCCCTGTCTTTGGACTTCGATTTTTGTGAATTTCACCCCTTTGTTCCTTCGGTATTCTACTACCGTTGTTTTTTTTTAGTTAATTCCTTAATCCTCTGTACTAATGTCCCCTCCCGGGCACCCCCCCCCCTGAGTTCATAGACAGACGTTGGTTGCTTACCGAAAAACTAAAATGAGGAGAAATGCTTGAAATTAACACTCCATTCTATGGTAGCCATTACAAGTTGGTAGCAGTCTCGTAACTTGCGACTGACTTGATCTAGCAATGAGTCTAGCATGTAATTGTAATTGTAATTGTAGATGTTTCCAGTTATCCCTTATAATTTCATTTTCATCTCAACTAGCTACGATTTAACTTTAGAGGGAACCCCGTTGACGGACCAAGTCTACCCCTTGAGAAGTTTATGTCGACATGTCTATCTAGTTTCTCTTGGTTGCTTATCTTTTGAATGGATTATGAGCTCGATGAAATGAAATTTAGAGTACATTCGCAATAACATTTTGTACATCTACGTTGCATTTGTATGTATTGCTGTGGATAAATTTTGTTTGGTTGCATCGTTATTTTCGGCGGTTTTTTGTGGGAGTCAACAAAGCACGAATGAAAATATTCAAAAATATAATTTTCCAGCACAAGTTTCAACAAATTGATGAAGGACCCGTAGAAAGAAGACATTAGCAACTATAAGTCTTTAACTTGTATTTCAGGGCAATAAAACCTCCTGTATCCAATTATATATCTTTACATTCCATTAAGCCTTTAATAACACAAAAGAATTTCAAATTATTTATTTTTTTGACATCAAAATCGAATCTGTGAAATTCAGAGTGTTCGTGGCAATCAATGAATTTATGTACACCACAAAATGACTTTTTTCCCCTATCTTCGAAAATTGGTGTCCACGAACTTAAATGAATTCACAAGTTACTATAAATGTTTTTCTGCAAGACGACCATTTCGACAACTTTTATCTCTTAATTGTAGATAAAATCGAATTATTTGGGCAAAAATAACCGAATGATGTATATCAACTGACAAAGAACACAACAAAATAACGAAGTGTGAATTCTTGCATATGCGCATTTCGATAACTTATGTCTCTTCAGTGCTGATGAAATCAAAAACATTTGGAAATCCATGAACCGAAATAGATGTAAAAGTTGATAGAAAACAAATGACCAATAGGATCTAAATAGGCAAGCTAGAATCAGCTAAGGATAGAACTATGCAAGAGGTAGATACTCCTTAGGTTTTAACGAAATTTTCATAAATAATAAAATATGATCCAACTTTAAGCCAAAATCAAGTAAGGGAAGAGCTTAATACGAGCAAAGCGATTTTCTGAATTATATTTATCTTTTTCTCCTCAGTTTCTTGGACGATTCTTTAAAATACAAATATTTCTATTTTTTATTTTGGAGCCAGCATCAAAGTACTGAATTATCGGGTAAATGAAGATATGTGAGAACAAAAATTCCATCACCAGAGGCATCGAACCAGTATTGATAAGGAACTTTTTATAATTGTAAATTTCAATGATACTGTCCTCTATATTGCTTCATCCACAAACTAAGTTTTTAACCAGATCTACCATTTGTCTTATCACTAAGCGTCAAGAGGTTTTCAAATACATTTTTCTTCATTTATCAAAACAATTAAATAAGCAACTTACTTTACTTCCAAAAAGAAAGGCAAGGGTAACTGTCGTTGTTAATTGTGTATGTATAAATATTACTAGGTATAATAAATCTGGATTTGAAGGAAAAGGGTCTTGTAAAAATATCCTGAAAATAAAACATAATGAATATAATTTTAAAGGGTTAAATCGACATCATATAAGGGCTATGCAGAAAATAACACACATTTTTTTCAACAATTTTGAACACATTCTAACATTTGTAGCACACATAAATTTTGGAGATTATACGAGAAGGTATAACTATGTTCTGTGTTGTTTCTATTTGTTTAATTGTTTTTACTCTGTTGTTTCTGATTTGTTTTTTGTTTGTTTTGTCTGTCTTGCTTCTGTTGCGTTTGTGTTGTTTTGAGTTTAAATCCGACTTGCTTGTTCCACTATTTGTCTAACCGTCTTGCCTGATCCAATCTGATTAATCTTTAACCATATATTTTATAGACGAAGTGTTTTGGGTTGGATGTTCTGGCCATTTTTATCCTAGACTGCAAAACCCACACATTGTTTGGGTTTCTGTTTGGTTTTTTGTTTTGGTTTTCTAACATTGATATTGTTTTACCATTTTTTGTTCTTGTTGTATGAATATAGATTACACCACAAGATCCCGTTTATTACCATATTTTATCCACTAGAGATAAAATTTTAATTGCGAGGCTTGCCGAGCATTTTAAAATTTTAAATTAAACTATCGAGAGTGGATAAAATATGGTAATAAACGGGATAAAGTGGTGTAATCTTTTTCTCTAATGATCAATGATAAACACCGAGAATTGTATTCCGAATAGATTTGGCGGGAAATAGCACGGGGCTTTATTCAACATACGTTGAATAAAGAAAATTTATCTAACGGGTCAAAACCGATTTAAACTTGACATATCTTTAGAGAAATGTACGATAAGTACATGTAATACAAAAGTATAAAAGCAGAAATTACTTACATTGACACATTAAGAAATAAAGATAATAAAGTCTCGTTATAAATAGCCCAGCTTATAAATCTGCTTTCGTTGAATTCTGATGGAGCCTTTCTTACTACAATGCATAGTCTTATTCCCCAAATCAGAAATAGGAGTTCAGCTGAAATAAAGATAATGAAGTCTCGTTATAAATAGCAAAGCTTATAAATCTGCTTTTTTTTTATAACAACAATGAAAAGTCTTATTCACAAAATCAGAAATAGAAATTCAGCGGAAAAAGAACGAAGAATTATATCCCCAATGAAAAGCTCTGTCCTAAGCTAATTTTGGATACGCATAGGCAATATGAAACAAACAATGAAAGAATATGGAGTAAATGTATATGAGATAAAGTTTCTTCATAAATATGGTAAAACAAAGAAGCAACACTTTTATTGCTGATCTTAATATTGAAGTCACCATGAGGAATTCAACAAATAGCTTTGTTCATTTCTCACATTAAGTTCAAGATGACCTTTAGCAAAGGTTTAAGCGGAATTCATTGCTAATGTCCAACAACGTATCGTGCAATTAAAAAGATTTACAAATTGCTTAATTTTTTTCGTTTTATTATTTCTTTTAAATAGGTCACATATTACAGGTCATAGTCTTGATGTCAAGTATTTTGGTACCAACGGTATCATAAGAAAAATCATGTAAAATATGGAGGTCATATCATCTACCATTCAAAAGATATTAAATCTAAATTGCTTTATTCTACACCGAAGTTTTGCAGACTAAATTGCTTTATTCTACACCGAAGTTTTGCAGACTATAAATAAAAAAAAACTTAATGTCACCACGGATTTTTTATTTTTTAGGGAATGTTGTATGCAGGCGATACACAATATCAATCTACAAGTCAAAATATACACTAAAGCATATGATTATTGTATATGATGAATTAGGCCAATCTTTCATATTTTTGACTGTAAACGTATACAAGACAGACCATGTTCATTGGGAATGTTAGACACTTCCGAGTATTTAAGGATGTTCACCGAGCTGTAGGTTTATTTTTGTGCTTGTCTTTATTGTCTATAATTTTGATTGGGATGAGTGTTAGTCTATTTGTTTTTATTGCATCTAATTCAGTATATCCGCTTAGAAACGGTTCTGATAACATGATTCCCTTCTGTAGGATATCCCTATCCAGCTCTTCATATATCCCATCTACTATTAGAGAATGGAATAACCTTTATCCAACTACCGGAATCTCGACTCTATATCTAAATTCAAATACGCCATTAAAACTAATGATACCAAACGTACTCCCGTACCAAAATATTTTTCTTACGGACCTCGGCAGTTAAATATATGTTTAACGCAACTTCGAAATTGTTCTTCATTTCTTAATGCAGATTTGCTCAGGATGACACCTATCATTTCTTTTTCATTTGCCTCCTATACACAGATATTCGAGAAAATCTACTTTAAAGATTAAGTCCTTTACCACTGGAAATAGACCTGTATCTCTAAACTCAAGGAAATAGAAAGTTGTCGATACAAGAAAATATAAATATCTTTATACAAGTGTATAAATTTATCAAAGGATCCAAAAGATCTCTGATCGTTAAATGCTTTTTGTTTCTAATTATGTACCCACGTACGAGCTTACAAAATTTTTAAATGTGAATTGATTTTTTGATTTTCAACCTTTTTCCCTTGTTTTCTTTTTGTATTTAAACCACTTTACCATGTATTTCATGTATAAATATACACCAATTATTGATTTTAATTTTGCATGTTCCTTTCTTGTTAAAAAAGATATTGTTTTGTAACAAATATTATGTACGGAAGCGAACTACTTAAGTTGGAAAAACTTGTGTCCAATTATAATAAACTCAACTAAATCTAATGCGACGTTTCAACATTTCTGTTTGATGATCACATCATAGCTTTAAAGATAAATCTCAGAATATTTAGAATTCTATCTTAATTCTGTATAACATAGAAATTGTTTAAAGTTGACATCATTGTGAACTCACCAATAGCTGCTGAGTGATCCCACCAGTCAGCTGAACATTGGAAGGCTTTTAATTCGTTATAATGTTTACCTGAAATAGATAAATGTTCACTTCATGATTTCATAGTTGTTCGCACCCGTTTTCGTAACAAATCACGTATAATTATATTGACTTAAAATATTCATTTCACTTCATGTTCCAATATAAAATATACGATTCCTCACTTTTGATGACCAGCATATTTGATGACCCTCTTGTTGCTAAAATATTAACAAACCTCCAGGAAAAATACGTCATAGTACCTGCAGACAAAGCTTCTAACAATATTGTGTTTGTATGCAAGAAACACTATTTAGACTGTCTTGTTAAGGAGATGGATATTGACACTTCATCTGGCAATCCTACTTATTCCCCAACTACATTATCAAGGGACGAGATAATCACAAATCACACTTCTGTGTTAGCATCATTCGGTATCAAAGTTGATGAGAATAACAGTTATCTCCCTTATATTTACTGGGTGCCTAAGCTTCACAAGAATCCCTACAAACAGAGATTCATTGCAGGATTTTCCAGATGCACCACTAAGCCCCTATCCAAACTCCTTTCCACTTTACTGACTGCAGTTAGAGATGGTCTAAAAAGCTACTGCGAAAAAGCCTATTCCACGAGCGGCGTGAATCAGATGTGGATTCTTAAAAATTCCAAAGATCTCCTTGAACAGCTCTCCTCAAACAGTCTCGCATACTGCAATAGCATTCAAACTTTTGATTTTTCTACCCTTTATACAACTCTTCCCCATAATAAACTTAAAACAGTAATTTCCGATCTGATACATCAATGTTTCTGTAC